>NDGM010968927.1:0-10833 GCA_002564305.1 Octomys mimax
GGAAAGGAAAGGAAAGGAAAGGAAAGGAAAGGAAAGGAAAGGAAAGGAAAGGAAAGGAAAGACGCTTGTGGTCCATTTTGTAGAAAATGAGGAAACATCAGGGCTACTACTCTCAGCTTTGCAAGTTGTGGACAGGGATGTTCACAATGCTGACACAATAGAGTAGTGTGTAAAAATCCTTTAGGAAAGGGCAACTTTTTCTAATTCACACACAGGTACCATATGGCCTAGTAGATACCACTTAGCTACCATTCTTATCTATGTCCAGATTTAAAGTTCTAAATCCAATAGTAATAGCTTCTTCCATCTACAGCTTGATCACTAAGTATTCACCACTCACCTTTCTCACATGTCTTTCCCATAAACCCAGGGGGGCAAACACACTCCCCAGTATCTTCATGGCAGACACCGTTGTTCATGCAAGCAGTGCACAGACGGTTACAGTCAGGGCCCCACTTCTGAGCTTCACATCCTTTAAGGAAAACAGGTGGAGATGAGTAATAAGATTCACCCTACAAACTGCATCGAGCATCTAGTCTGTGTAAGTTATTTTAAATGGCACTGGTGAATACAGATAACATACAGTCTGTGGTGAACTTCCCAACATGTTCAACTAGAGGTGTGTTGGGAGAGGTCACTAGATAGGGTGAGTATTCAGAAACAAGAGAGGCAATCACACTCAGGTACAGAAATTTATCCTAAAAGATGAATTTTCTCCACTCAACCAAATATCTGGGTTGTTAAAAAGAGGAAGTGTGGGCACAACAGAGCTGCACTCCGCTATAGAACTTTATCCAGCACATATGCTATCTTGAGAGTGGTTCTGACAGCACAAGCAAAGGACCAGGCACTACAGGGCCTGGGTAGGAACTGCCATATTCTCTCTGTCATATGCAAAAAGAAACCCAATGTGGGAGTCTGCTGCAGTGTGGGCCTCAAGAAGCCACAGGCTACAACCAGAGAGAGGTAAAGCCAGGAATACAAAACATGCAGTCCCTCCCCCACCATCCTCCCAAACACCAGAGAGCACTTCAGCATCTTACCCAACATCCACTGGCCACCACCCATAGCCGAGTGCCAACAAAAGAAGCCCCAGAACTAGGCAGAGAGAAGCTAAACACCACAAAAAGTGTGTGGCACTGAACTCGGGGACCTGCTGATTTCATCTCCAAAGATATGGTGAAGGGAAAGAGACTGAAGGAAGCAGATCATAGTGGACAGTAGCCTATTGTAGCCCTACACATTAGAAAGAGCTGATACTGTATGAAATCTAGTACATGAAATCAACTATCCACTGCCCTCACGGGCCAAAAAAAAGGCCTTCTGTTGAGAATGGGGACAGTGACAAATTTCACCTGTTGAAAAGAGGAGCTCTTGAGTCAAGGACCAGAGACAGATAAAGGTTTGAATGCAAAGGAACAGAGTCACTCGAGATAAAGGATTTCTGGTGATACAGGAGACTGAAGAGCCATGGAGGGAGAGTGCAGAAAGAGCTGCAGGATTTGCCCTGAAGCAAGGGGAGAAGGAACAGGTCACTTGTGGAAGTAGACAGAAAACTGAGCATTAGGCAAACTGCTTCACCTCCTGTTCTTCCCAAATTAATTGAGGCAGTTGGACCTTGGGACAGAGATAAAGGTCTACAATTGACTGTATCAGCTTTTTCTCATTTGGGGGACTTTTTAACCACATTGGACAATTTTCTAATTCCACTGTTTGACTACATCTTTGACTACACTGGCTTCTTTGCTCCCTCTTTGATCATTCTGTATAGCTCAGCTATTTGGCATTTGATTTACTCTCCACTGGTGACCCTTGTATCTGCTCTGGGGGCGTTGGGAGTCTTTGGAGGCACTTTGTTGCCTTGTGTTTGCATGTTCCCCACTTTTGTATGAGAGTTGAAGACAAATAGAGTTGAGGACCAATAGAGTGAAGTGATTTTTTCTTTGCTTGCTTGCATGGGCATCTCTCTAGTTAGGTTCTATTTTCTTGATGTGATCATGACATTTTGTCAACATGTATGGTTTACTTTTCTTTCTTTCTTTCTTTCTTTCTTTCTTTCTTTCTTTCTTTCTTTCTTTCCCTTTGTTATGCAGTCTTGTCCTCAACTGTTAGCAGAAGGAAATCAAAAGGGTCCCCCAATATAAGAAAAGTGGACCAAAACCATTCAAAACATGAATGCTAAGTTAACTAAACAAATATAGGCCATGAAAATAGTTGACACGAAGAAGACTTAAGACTAATTGGAATTAGAGAAAAAATAAAGGACAGCACAAATGGAATACAAAATCTGTTTACAAGAAATTTTCTAACTATGGGAGAAGAACTCAGCATACATGTAAGTGCACTTACAAAATCCCAAATGATTATAGCAAGAGGAGAAGCTCTTTATGACACAACAGAGTCACAATCCCGTAAGGCTCTCATAAGGACAGAATCTTCAAAGTTGCCAGAGAAAACAATGAAAAAAAAATCACTCATAAAGGTGAACACATTAGGATTGGAGCAGACTCTCAACACAAAACTTAAATGCCAAGAGAACATGGCATGAAGTACTTCAAGCCCTAAAAGTAAACAATATTTAAATCCAGGTTAATATGTCCTATATGGGGAAAGGATATTCCATGATAAAAAACATCTTAAGAAATTTATTACCATAAAAGCACCACTCCAAAAAAAATTCTCAAAGCTATCCTAGAGAGAGAGAATTAAGACAACCAAACAAAAAAGTTGGCTGGAATCCATATATCAAGAAGGGAAAATAAGACTGGGCATGGTGGCACATGCCTGTAATCCCCAGTGCTTGGGAGGTTGAAAACAGGAGGATCACTATAAGTCCAATCTGTAGAGTGAGACCCTGTAGACCCTCTTCTAAATACATAAAAAGAAGAGAAAATAGTTAAACAAAAAGAGAAAAAAGGAATCAACAACAGAATAATACATTGTTGACAGGAATAATTCAATACCTTTCAGTAATAACTCAATGTATGTAGCCTCAATTCTAAAACTAAAAAGCAGAGATTGCAGACTGGACCAAAAAGCAAAACCCAGCAGTGTACTACATGAAGAGACACATCTATTCCAAAAATAATTCATATTAAAAATCAAAGGATAGAAAAAGAATATTGCATGCATCAGGACTCTGAAAATAAGCAGGGGTAGCAATCTTATTGTTTAAGTGGACTTGAAACCAAAACATGTCAGAAGTGGCAAAGCAAGTCATACATGTTAGGTAATATGATAACTTAATAGCATGATAATGATTATAAACATATATGCACAAAATACCAATGAACCTTACTTCATAAAATGAACACTGCTCAATACAAAATATTAAATGAACACAAACACAGTCATAGATGGGAACCTCAACACACCATTTTCACAAATAGATCACCTAGACAAAAACAAACAACAAAAAAGTCAGAGCTGATCCATAATTTCAAAAAACAGATTTAATATCTACTGAATATTCTATCATACAACAAAATATACACTTTTCTCAGCAGTACACAGAACTTCTCCAAAGCAGACCATATACTATCCTATAAAGCATAAAAAATTTTAAAAAATCATCCTATGTATATGATCATATAACAGTGCATTAAAACTAGAAATTAATTACAAGAGAAACCACAAAAATTTTATAAACATCTGGATATTAAGTATGCACTCCTGATAATGAATAGTTCACAGAAAAAATTTAATACTTTCTAGGATCAAACAATGATGCCAGTACAGTGTACCAAAACCTCCAGGACACAATGATAGAAGTACTCAGAGTGATATATTCTGAACACTTATATTAGGAAAATAGAATGAGCTCAAATAAATAATGATATACCATAAGGTCCTAAAAGACAAGAGCAGTCTAAATGCAAAGATAGTACAGAAGGAAGTTATAAAGAACAGGAAAAGTCAATGAGATTGAGACTAATAAAAATACAAAGAATAAATGAATTGAAGAGTGAAAAAAATAAAACAAGCAGACCCTTAGATAAACTTATCAAAAGAGGAAAACACCCACAGCCATGCAATCAGATGCTTCCCAAATCCAGAAGAACATTAGTGACTACTATGAAAATTTATACTCCAACAAATCAGAGACTCTAGAAAAAATTAACCTAACCAAGAAAATGAAACATCTCTATAACAAAAACTAGTACTTTGCTTTTGCAAAGATCAAAGAGGATATCAGTAAATAGAGAGACATCCCTTTTCCCAGAATGACAGAACAAAGAGTGTCAAAATAGCCATATTTTCAAAGCTTACATAGATATAGATTTAATAAAATCCCAGTCAAAATATTAACAGCATTCCTCACAAAACTACAGAAAATAATCCAAAAATTCATGGAACTAGAAAATACACATAGTAGTAAAAACAATATGAGCAGGAGGCATCATGATCTTGGACTTCAAATTGTATTATAAGGTTAGCATGATAAAAACAGCATAAAACAGCATATGGTACTGGCATAAAAATAGACATGTGGATCAATGAAACAGAATAGGAAACCAAAATATATTCACATTCAGCCACTGATCTTTGTCAAAGGAGCTAAAAGCCTACACTGGAGTCACGATGGCACTGCCAAAACTCATTATCCACATGCAGAAGATTGAATCTAGACTCATAGTTCTCATCATGTACTAAACACAAATCAAAATGGATCAAAGACCTAAACACTAAAACAGAAACATATAATCTAATAGAAGCTAAAATAGGTGAAACTCTTGAAGCCAGGAGGTGAGAACTTTGAACAGAACTTGATTTTTCAAAGAAACATCATCAATATTCAACAAATGAAATTATATCAAAATAAGAGACTTCCACACAGTGAAGGAAATAACAGTGAAGAGACAACCTAAAGATGGGGGGAAATTTTAATAGCTACTCCTCTGATAGAGAAATAACAACTAGAATTTAACAATAACTTGGGCCCTCTAAAATAAAAGGCCCAATCAAAAAATGGGAATCTTAAATACTAACACTAAATGGCCAATAATTACCTGAAAAAAATGCTCAGCATTTCTTGCATCAGAGAAACACAAATTAAGTGAACACTATGATTCCACATTACTTCAGAAAGAAAGATTATCATGCAAAATCAAACAAGTGCTGACAGGGTTGTGGAGGAAAACATACCCTTCTATATTACAAACAGGAAGATAAATCATCACAGCCTCTATGGAAATCAGTGCAGTGATTCCTCAAGAAATGGAAATGAGACATTTTATTTAATATAGTTATTCCCCTTATAGGTATCTTCTTAAAAGTGTTAATGACATGATATCAGAGTGATATGTACTATATATGTTCATACAATAGCAGCACAATTCACAATAGCTAAATCTTGGAAGTGGCCTATGAGTCCATCAACAGATCAATGGATAAAGAAAGTATTAAGTATTATTGTGCCATAAAGATGAATAAATTAGGGGCATTCATAGGAAAATGGAAGCACCTTGAGACCATACGTTAAGTGAAATAAATTATGTGCACAAACTTAAATATTACATACTTTTCTTGTAAGAAAAGCCCAAAGTATAGAAAAAAACTTAAAAAATTAAAGATAGACAACAAGAAACAGGGAGACAGATGCTTTGGAAATGGGAAGGTGAATTAGATATGGAGTAAGGTGGTAGTGCAGAAAGGGGAAAGGAAATGAAAAATATTAGCATACCTTAAGTACATGCACCTACTCCCTAAGATGAATATAAACATTATATGCTAAAAACATGCACCAATAAAAAATAGTCTTTGTCCTCTAAATGTTAATTATGTAATATTGAAGATAGGCAGGTAAAGAGTAAATAATGATAGATACAGACAAGGAATACTGAATTCTTTCTTGTGTACAGAAGAAGGTACAAAAGAAGCCTTCTCAGAGAAGTGGGATGGGAACTGAATCTGGCCTGTATCTTAGCTATAGAGAAAAGAATGCTGCCAAACAGACTCCAGGCAAAGGCAAGGGATAGGACAAGAACCTGTCATGTCCAGAGAGCTGTATATATGATTAGGGACTGTAACAATGGTTTTGCAACTATCCCTGGCCAAGAGCATCTCTATCTCCTCGAGCTTTGATGGAAATTGAAATGA
The DNA here is from genome assembly GCA_002564305.1 of Octomys mimax. Classification (NCBI taxonomy): domain Eukaryota; kingdom Metazoa; phylum Chordata; class Mammalia; order Rodentia; family Octodontidae; genus Octomys; species Octomys mimax. Next base: position 6,100 of record NDGM010968927.1, read on the forward strand.
TATACCACCCCTGCCCAATCCAAAACCAACTGAAAGAGAAACTCTGGTGGTGACCCAGTAGTTTATGCTCAACAATCCCTCCCAGTGACTCTGACAAATGCTGCAGTCTGAGAACCTGTGGCCTAGAAAGAGTAAGTAAAGAAGAATACGGCCAGACAGGGAAAGAATAACTAATAGCATCCACATATTTTTCCTTTAGCTAGAAACCATATATGAAAACAACTGAAATATGATATGTAAAATAAACAGCACAAGGCTAGTAAAATCTCTCATATTCATCTTTCTTGCTTATTTATCTCCAACATTTTGTTAATTAGGTCTGATGGTACATGCTAACATAAGGAAAACCCAGTGTAGCCAGGATGACCTTCTGGGGTCAGAAATGGAGTTTCCTTTCTCCTCTGAAGGGTACAACTGTCTTCATCCCTGAATATTTGTCTCACAGTGATAATCTTGGATTTGTACCTACAACTCACATAACCTCATAATCTCTTTGGCAATAGCTCTGGGTTATCAATATTTTATTTTAAATAATCTGGAACTATCAATCCAGACAGTTTCTTTCAGCCTTCCATTTAACAGAGAAAGCAAAACAAATGTTTAAGAAGTGATATTTATATTCCTCTCTAAAGGGAGAAGCCTCAGGATAATCACTGATAACTTGAGAGAGGGACTATGGGTTAATTACCCATGTAAAAATGATGGCAAACAATGTAGATGGAATGGCCTCTGGTTACATGAGCCTGTATTCTCCAGCCTCCTGTCTACTGGAAGGCCTATCCCAGCTTAGCAACTTATCCCAGAAAGACTCACAGGAGTGTCATCTTCGGAATGGAGAAGTCAAGAAGAATTTGTTGATAATTTATAAGTTTGGGCATATATTATTTTCTTCAAAAGCCCTATAATTCCATAATTTAAGAAACTGTTTATTTGTGGCACACAAAAACTTACATTATGAGAAATCTTTCTTCAGAGAACAATTTATACTTCTTTAGAAAATCCTACAAATATAACCAATGGGATTTTTAACACAAACCATATATATATATATATATATATATATATATATATATATATATATATACATATCCTACAAGACAAGGCTCAGAGAGAGAGCTTTCAGGCACAGGGGTTAATACACCTGGAGAGTGCATGAAAGCCCTACACCAACCTTGCCTTGGGCATCTCTTCTCTATGGTTATTTATCTGTACCCTTTGTAATGTTGTCTATGATAAACTGGTAACTAAGTGTTTCCCTGAGTTCTGTGAGCTGTCTACCAAATTAATCAAGGGACAGAGAGGTCTTAGGAGTGATGGATTTATAGATGATTGGTCAGAAGCACAGGTCATTGACCAGGGTTTACAAATGGCACCTGAAATAGGGGCATCATATTGGACTGAGGTCTTAACCTGTGTGTCTGGTGCTGCCTCTAGAGAAATAGAGTCAGAACTGTTTTTAAATTGGAGGATCCTCAGCCAATGTACACTGGAGAACTTTTTGGTGTGAAGAGGAAAAGTCCCACTCATCTGGTGTTGGAAGTGTTGTGTCCAATGAGAGTGTGGAGTAGAAAGCCACTCTATTTCTTCTGTTCCTAAAGAACCATGTGTAAACTGGTATTTCTGATGTTGTTTACTCCAGACTCGGAGTCCACTGGTACACTTGTGCCAGATGCCTCCTTGCCATCCAAACTCTCCTATGAGTGAAATAAAAGCAGAATTGAAGAGACCCAAGTCAACAGATACTATGAGCAGGGCTAATGAGAAGCCAGCTCCTGGAAGCTGAACATCACAGCTTTCCTACAGAATTGTGGCATGTCATAGTCTTTTAAAGGAATGGTCTTACACAAACACTGCCCTGACATTTAATGGAGAAAAGGCCAAAAAAGCAGTATTCTGGGAGGAAAGAGGTGCTGGGCATATCAACGGATTCCTCTTAATTCAAATTCAAATAGCCTTGCCTACAAAATGCTTTGCTGTAGTATATACCTGTAGAGGTGTCTTAACACGGGACATAAACTAAATGAACCACACTTTTCATATTGCAATACCTATTTAATTATATGCATACCTGCTCTGACTGGGAATAACCCAAGGGATAATGCTTTATCATTCCTTTTTAGTTTTTTCTTTTTCATTACTCCATGCTAGCAATGCAGGATGATTACATGCTTCACAGGGCATGGTGCTTCATTCACTTTTTGCATCCCCCTTCCCTCCCCTCATCCTTCACTCCCTCTCTTCAGTCCCTTACCTTTTGCAAAATCCCTATCTCCCTTGTTCTTATTTATCTTTCTTTTGCTCTTTGTTTATATTTTGGGTTCTCATATAAGAGATATTTGAGTTTGTGCATTTGATGTATTCACTTAACACTACGATCCCAAGCTGCACAAATTTACCTACAATGACTCAGATTTTTTTTCTTCTCTCTTGTCACATTCAGTTCTCAATATCAACATAGTGCTTGGCAGTCATGATCAAAACATTTTAATATGAATGAGTGAGTGTATAAATGAATGAGTGAGTGAAATGCAAAGGAAGATATGTTATCTTCTTGAGTTAGAGATGCTATCATAATATATCTGTAACATTATAGAGCTGCATAGGGTGGCGAACCTATAGCACCCACACTGTAGCCAGTTGTTTGTTATCTCTGAAAGCTCTGAAAGGTTCACTATCACTGGTATAGAAGAATAATAGAACATCTCTGGTATGTAGAGATGAAGGCCTAAATATTTAATAGCACAAATTCCTTAACATAGGGGGACAAAATTTAAGGCAAATCTTTTATGTCTTATAGATTAATTTCCTATAAAAATTACTGGTATTTATTACTCTCTCTATAAAATTATAGGGGAAGATTATCACTACTTTTAGCTCTTACATTTCTCAACTATAAAAATAAAAATGACATTTTAGAGTTAAATTATTTGGAAAGTATTGGATTTACAGGGAATGTTTAACTAGAGGTTAGCATGGCCTGGGAGGCCCAATCCATCCCTTTATAAATGTCACCTTCAGGGTAACTATACTGCTCGCTGTGATTGTCCTTTCATGCAGGAATATTCTGCCAGTGCCTGTCTCAAGCTGTACTACATGACCATAATTTTGCCTATAGCTCATTGCTCTGGGCCAGTATAGGGCTGATATTTTAGGCTCATTTCATTATGCTGTGAATTCAACAGCCAGAAGTAAACATTGTGGGAGCTGATGGCAGCATCTTAGGAGAAATCTCCCCTGCAGTCTCCCACTGATCCCCAGAACTTCCCCTGAGCCTTTTTTTCTTTTCTGGAACCTGTGTCTTCGCTTTCCTAATTTGTTAAGAGTCCTTAGCACCTTTCTAATCAGCCCCTACATTGTGCTTCAGTAGCCAGTCAGTTTCTATTCCTCACAACTAAAAATCCTAACAGCCCACACCATCATTGACAGTGGCTTCTGGGTCACTTACTCCGGACAATCAACCTGGTGAAGGCTGAGGTGAAGAGGTTGCCTCCTATGTATCTGGCTGAGTACACACCAGCATCTTGCAGCTGAGCATGTGGCAGGCGCACTTCTAAAATATCAGGGACCTCATGCCGGGGCACTGAATGGATGAAGGAGCCTGATGAGAGGGAAGAGTAGAAAATAGCAGGTGGCACTTCAAGCACTCTTTCATTTCCTTGTCTGTCCTCACAAATCAACCACCCCACGATTTACTGAAAACTTTGTCTCTGTCTTAGGCTTGGAATACAACATTGCCCAGTTAATAGAAGGTATGTGAATAAAATCTAACATTCTCCCAGACACATCCATTTCTCAGTTCCTTTATTTGATATAATACTCTGCCGAGAAACAGAATTTGGGACCTTCCTTATATTATGATAGGCTTTTATTATGAGCACATATAAGCACGTTTATAAATATACAGGCTGCATCTAAATTCCCACTCTGATTTATTTGATTAAATAATCAAACATTGCCTAAGGGGGCTCTTATCCCAGATAGAACTAGTAAGCTTGTATCATAGCAGCGTTACTTCAAACATCTGTCCCTAAAATGATCTAGTATATTAAGTGTTATCTGATGTCTCACACTACAGCACCAAAAAGAGATGAAACATGCACTCACCGTTTTTGTAAATCACGGCGTCCTCTTCTTTAATTACCACCTTTTTGAAAGATATACTTACATTATCTCCCTTGTTCACAGTCATAGTTAAAGTAGCTGGGAGGAAGGAAGCTTTTAAAAAAGAGAAAACAAATACCGAAAATGATGTCACACATTTTTCTCAGGAACAACCAAACACTGAGCTTCAAAAGATGAGGCCTAAGTCAGTTGTTTTTTATGATAGCAAAGATAATACTGGCTAATAGATTTTATTCTTTCTTAAGGTTATGTATTCTTTTAAGAATTTGATGGTTGGAATGGTCATTTTCTCTTTAAAAATATAAACACACATGCCCAAAATAAGATGAATATTTCCCTGTGAATAATGGGAACATAGTAATGTTCAACATCTGCAATCAAAATAAACATTAACTATGAAGTATTTTAACTAAGAATCAGGTAGGATCAGCCAGATAGCTCAGTAGACTAAAGTGCCTGCTTACACAGAGCACAGTGGCTGCAGTTCAGTCCCCGGTGTGCCCTGCTGGCCTCACCCCCTGGATGCGCTGAGACTGAGATTGAGACTGGGTGTGGTGGTGCGTGCCTGTAATCCCAGTGCTTGGGAGACTGAAAACAGGAGAATCAAAAAAA
>NDGM010968929.1:0-19351 GCA_002564305.1 Octomys mimax
TCTGTCTCTGTCTCTGTGTCTGTCTCTGTCTCTGTCTCTCTGTCTCTCTGTCTCTCTCTCTCTCTCTGTCTCTCTCTCCCCACCTCCCGAATCCCCATCCTATGTTCTGTCTGCACCCTCTGTTTTTCCTAGCTTTTGCCCACCATGAATTGCTCTCTTCTGTAAAAGTGCCCTGCCAGGGACCATCCAATTATGGACTGAAACCTCTACAAACTGTGATTTAAATAAACCTTTCCTCATCTAACTTTTAAAACTAAGTATTGAGATGTTGAGTATTTTGTCTCAGCAATAAGAAAAGTAATTAAGACACCATGACCCCCACTTTGAGTTTACTTAATTTTCTAAGAAGTTTGTAGAACTCGAGGAAACACGTTTACTGATGTATTATATTAATACAAAATACAATAAAGGACACAGATGAAGATCCAGATGGAAGAGATAGAAGCGTGCTTATGAGGTCAGGGATGGGGAGCTTCCGTGTCCTTTCCAGGAATTTCCATATGTTCAGCAATCCCAGTCCAATCCTTTTGGGTTTTTCTGGAGACTTCTTTATGTAGGCATGACTGATTATATCATTGGCTATTGGCACTCAGTTCAACCTTCAGCTCCTCTCCCTCCTCTAGAGATCTGGATGTAGGACTAAGTTTTCAACTCTCTAGCCATTGTAACTGGTTTCCTTGGCAACCAGTTTCCTTTTCTGAGGCTACACAGGAGCTCCTGGCCATCCATCATTTCCATAGCCTACAAAAAGACACATCACTTAACCACAGCTTCAAGGGTTTTGGGAGATGTATGCCAGGAACCAGGGACAGAGATCAAATAAATATGTATTATATCACAATATATCATGTTTCCTTGGACCAAGTTGTTTTTTAATCTTTCTGTCCTCCAACTTATCCTCATAAGAACTTGCTGAGTAGTCTTCTTGATAAAGCTTTCAGCTTTATCTTTTCCCTTCAGCTCAAAACTCTTCTCTCACCCTGAATTCTCTGGCTCCAGTGGAATGTGCTTGCCTTTATCAACAGAGCTTATGGTTGACTCACCTGTGCTGGAGTCATTCCCCTCTCTAGCTACCTAGAGTGTTGGCTTAAATTTCTGAGGGCTACTTTCTGTGTACAGTTATCTAAGTTAGATAGGACTTTTGCTTTGAGGGTGTGTGGGTAACTGGCTCTGGTTCCCTGACTTGTCCTGCCTTGGTTTCTGACGGACATAGGTCTCTGTGGACCTTCTCCTTTAGCCATGATGGACACTATGTTTACATTCAAAGGCTCTGGTTTGCTTTCACAACTTGAGAGCCCTCTCCTAAGAAGGCACACCCTGCCTAAAGCTTATTGGGGTCAGCTGAGTCATGGAGGTAAAAACTGCCAGGGGAGGAAGAAAGGACAGTTGAGCCCTTTCATTTGTTCAAAGGCTCCTTTCTCCAGGGCACCATCCCACAGGAGATCCCAGAACTTCAAATGTGTTCCTAATGAAAAGTAAAGTGCCCCTTCTTGGTGCTAAGATGGCAAGGGATGGAACTCATGGCCAAGAGCATTCTTAGGATCTCGCTTTTAAAATCCAACCTGCGGCCTTCACTGCATTCTGTACACACTTCTGTATCTTAGAATCAAGGTACTTCTGTAAAACTCTTCAGTTTAACAGGTGAGATAACATATTAATCTTAACATATGAAATGTTTCAATTCCACCTGCCATCAGTCTTTATTTTATCCTAAGAATTCAATTCAAAATTGTTTTAGGCAAGTGTTTGGGCACCATAGGGATTTCAGACGATTACTTGTTTCCTCAGTGTGACTAAAGGTGGTCTTACTGTTTGCAATTCCACCAGGAAGAAATTTTCTTAAGGAAGTCAACATTTTAAATTAAGAGAGAGGTTAATTACCAGCCTTTGTATTCAATAGGTGTGTGTGTGTGTGTGTGTGTGTGTGTGTGTGTTTGTGTGTGTCAGATTGGGGCAGAAAGGTTGTGGAGAATCACCTGGGAACTTTTGATAATTTTCTCTGGCTCTCTAGATTTTGATACGTTTCAGCTCTGAACAAAATGCCAAAAGCAGTTACCCAACCTGTGGAAAGCTCACATTTTCTGGAATAGCTTTGAATTATCAGAAAGTGTTTGCAAATCTGCACAGTGACTTTGATTCCTTAAGAGATCCCATGCTGATGGCAAGGAAAGACTGGAGACATAGGAATATTCTTCCTATCCCATTTGGCTTTTCTCACAATGACAACAGAAAATTTCAAATTATAAGCCCCAAGTTGATTCAATTGCATTAAAATTTGTCGAGTTCCACTTTAAACTGTTCCAGACCCAGTTATGAGTCTGGGGAAGGTAGGATGTTACTCAGCCCAGACAGAGTTTCCCCAGAAAACCATTCCAGCAGGTGATGTCCCCTCCTTTCTAAACTCTAAAATGTGAAGAAAAACACTTAAGGTTCTAACACATTATACACTAAAGATAATTTTCTCATAGAAAGCAAATGGAATGTCCAGTGTTAAAGGATTCTTCCTAAAAGGACTTTCTTTTTTTAAAGGAAACCTGACCACATATAATTGAGAATATGACCTAATCTACTATTAGCCTTGTTCAGTCCAAATCCAACAGAGGTATATCCAAGTGGTAGCCAGTTTCCATCCCCCTAGGTTCAAGAATTTGAACCCCCTAGGTTCCACAAATTTAATTAAGAATTATTTTTTTTTCCTTTGCAAGTCTTACAGCTATTTCTATTTTGGGATATTCCAATAAGATTACAGGTCTCTGAGATGATACATTATATTTTGATAACCCTTGTTTTCTCTCCTCTTCCTTAATACTCCCCAACTTAGTATATATGTTAGTCATAAGAAAATGCATGAGTGTATACTATTTGCTAGATCCTGTAAGTATTATTAATGACTTGGAAATTCAGGCTTAGATGACTTAAAGAAATGGTACCAAGACTAAATAAATAGCATAAATCTAAAAAGGTGGTGGATGGAGAGGTTGAATGTAGACAAGACTCCAAACTTCATGTGCTAACATATAGCACTGCACACTCTTCTGCCCTGTTCTTTGGCTAAGTTAGTCAAATGCTTTGGGATGCCGTGTTTGCTAATTTCAGGAGAACACTTCTTCCTGAGATTGTTTGAAAAGCATCAACAGTGAGCTTTAATGCTGTGATAATGAACATCTGCAACTTCCCTGTGCATCCAGCTGCCTGTCTGCTGTGTCATATTCAACACATTATATTGGAAAAGGGCTCTCTAGGATTTTTATGAGATACATTTTTTTTCTTCATGACCATCCACAGAGGCAAATAATATGCAATCTTACTTTTGCAGATAAATAAAAGTAAATAAAGATGCCAGGTCACTCAAGTTGCAGAAAAATTCAAGTTTGGGAAATCAGTGCTCGCCTCTGCAGCTTTTGAGCTTTCAGCCATCTCCTAACTCAGTCTTCCTCATCCCCTTAAGAAAGCCTCCAAGACATGTAACGATGAGGTCAGGGGTGTATGAGACTCTTTAAAAGGAATAAGATAAAATTATGAGAAAAATTAAAACAAAGAAAGATAAAATCATGAAAAAATGCCAAATTTTTCATTAGTATATTGGTATAGTATTGTCCCCAAAAGTCTCATGTGTTCAGATGTGGGGCTTGGGAAGGCAGCTGGATCATGAGGGCGCTAACCTCGTCAATGGATCATTCAGTTGACAAGCTCATACCTGACTGAACAGACTATTAGGGGGAAGGGCCCCGCTGGAGAAGGTAGATCTCTGGGAGAGTGGCATGGGAGGCCATGTCTCTTCTCAGATTTCATCCAGCCACCATGAGGTAAGCATCCTCACTGTACCTTTTACTCTGGCATCCCTCTCCACTGTGATGTTTTGCCCTGGAGTCAGCCAATCATGGGCTGAAACCTCTGCTGCCAGGAGCTAAAATAGCCTTTTCTCCTTCAAGTTGGATTTGTAAGGGGTTTTTATCCCCATGACAAAAAGCTAAAACAACTTTTTTAAAGTTGTAATGCACGTATCTATGCATAGCAGTCATGTTCAATATTCTTGGAATACTGACGCTGTGACAGCACTTTGTGCTAATACAGTTTCTAACATGTAATTTAAAATACAGTTGTAAAAATCACCTCATTTTTCTTTTAGAGAGACACTGTGAATCTGTTTTCCAGTGACAACTTGCATGTATTTAGAGATTTCTGAAAGATGCCCATTACACCCAATTAAATACTGACACTTATAGCACATTCTCTGCAACATATTCTTTTGCATCTCATTTAGATTTATTGCTCACACAGCCCAACTATTGCCTGATTTAAAAGGCCTATGTGGAAATGTATAATATGGAAATAGTCCTAGAAAAAGAATGATATATTTAGAATTCTTTAAACTATGTTAGGTATATTTAGTATATCCATTTACTGCTGTTGTAGATGATTTATAATCTGGGCAATTCTGTGCTTCTCAGAAATTATTCCAGTTATGTTTCAAAGTTTAATTTGAAAAGTATTTTAAGAGGTACAAAACAAACAGAGGTAGGTCCAAGTTTTCTTGGATTGCTGGAAGAGTAACAACAAAGATGCTGATTCAAATTCTAGGCACACAGGGGGCTCGAGCACCATCACTCTACCTCTTCATAATTTTTTACTGTCTCTGGCAGTGAGAGTAAGAAGACAACTTGCTGAATTTCAAATGTCCTTCAGTAACTGGAACACTGCATTCTAATGCATTTTGATGAGTCAGATTAGTTATTTGTCACATATGTTAGTAATGCAAGGAAATGTATTCAGTCTAGAAAATTAATCCAGGCAGCCAGCCATGAGCAGATGAATGAGAGTGACCAAAAGCAGATTGGAACAGAAAGCTGAAGGGAACATACTTTTAAGGTTATACAGTAGCCAAATCTTTTTACTATTGAGTAATGAGTTTAAGAGGCTAAATCATCACCGCTTTGCAGAAAAGGTAGAAATCCTTCCCTTACATGGGAGAAAAGGCAGATTTTGGAATGAGAAGGTTTTGTGAAATTTTCTCATTCCATGAATGTGTATGTCTTGTCTCTAGGACACATGTGGTTTCCGCTACTTTGTGAAGACTGGGAAAGTGTTTGAATTCCCTGCCGTCACTGGCTAGAGACTCCTTGCCTTAGAGAGCATGAAAACAGAAAGTCTGTGCTAAATTTTGTGCTGTCATTGGTTGCATGGATAGCTCCCAGAGTTGAAAATGGCATTGACCTTCCAAGGTTGTTAAAAAGAGATAATGTCACATCCTGAATGAGATCACTGGGTCATAGTCTTATCCTGGATGTGATTTTCTTGGCATGTGAACATTACTGTGTGAGGGGGGAGAGGATGAGCATGGATTGAGCAAAACAGTTCCTTTAATTAAACTCACAGCCTTGTCACCTTCGGCTCTGATTTCATCAGATCTCTGCAGTTAAGCGAGGTCAGTCTGGAGGTCAGTGAATTGCTCTATATTGGTGTCATGTACTATTCACCAGATGCCTTCCACCTCCCAGGCAGGTGTGTGCTGCTTTATGGAGTTTACCAAAAGGAACATCAACAAGGCATCAGCCTGACATACTTTGGAATCTATTAAAGGTTGACACAACAAAAATGAAGGTGGTACAGTTCAGCGTCAGTATACTATATCCCACTGAAGGAAAACAGAGCTTCTTTATCAAAACAGAAAGCTCAGAAGTCAACTGAGCCCAGTGTACTCAGGGGAAGGGAAGGTGGAGCAGACAATAAGGATTCATTATTTATGATGTTGTCTCTGGTATACCAAACCCAAGTGACCAAGGAAACAGTTTAACTCTTAGGTTTATATAGCTTGTTTTAGTCACTTGGATGTGACAGAATCCTGCAAAGACTGGTGCTGGATATTGCAAATTTCACTAAATGGTTGTATAATACAATGCTAGTTTGCTATATCTGCTGGCCAGGGTCATCCTTCCTTTAGTCAAGGAACCCTTGGCCAGAACCAACTGCAGCTCAGGCAGTGAACATCAGCAAGAACTCCAATAGATCCCAGTGGCCTTCTTAGATAGAGCAGAGTGAGGTATTAGCTGCTATTCCAGGTCACGAGGAACTAGTATATCTGCTTCACTATGTCTTTTTTCAGTTTATTTCTCTAGATTTCTGAAAGTGGCTTCAATCTTTAGTGGACTGACTTTCAATCATTTTTGTTCCTCTTGGGAAAATTTCATTTCAGTTTGGTAACTAGCCTGGCTCTTGACCCTCACTCATCCTTGGGAATGGAATGAGGAAGGAGAGTCCATGTAAAAGGGAAGAGAGGGTGGTTATGACTTCAAAACACTCCATGCATGTTCTTCAATTCAGACTAGTTCTAACCAGAAGCCAAAGGGCAAGGGAGCCACACAAGCTGTCTACACAGGTCAGGCTTGGAGGCCAGGGCAGGTTAGGGAATCGGTCTAAGAGCCAATAGAGAGCATCAATAAAGTGTATTCACTATCAACTATCATGTGAGCTTGTTTGATTTGAGGATCTGTTCAGAGATCCAAAGGGCTACTTTGAAAGTAAACACAATGCAGAATAGGAGGCCAATTTTATAACTCCAAATAAGTATATAGGTTTAACACATGCTCCATGAAAAGCCCAGTGGAATTGAGTAAGGGAGAGAGGGGTGAATTTTATGAAGTTAGCCTTTGTTCTTTAGAAGTATTTCTTTCTAACACAAGTTTGCCTACAAAGCTACTTTTACATTCTAAAAAGTCCCTAATGTATGACCACTAACTCCAGATGTGTTAATAGTACTAAAGCAGCTCACAACAGGCTACTTGAGTTATTGAATAAAAGAACTCAACAGGCAGCTAAGCCTTCAGACCACACACTTTCACCTTTACGCACTCTGAGTCAGCTTTCAATAGACATTAAATTCTCCCCTCATTTTCATTCTGCACTGCAGTAGCTGGAGCAGGGACATTTGAATAGCTGGGCTGCAACTAAGTGCACTTAAATACAGGCCGTTGAGAAATCTCTGTGTGGCTATAAGTTCCATACATAAGACATGTCCAAGGGGGAGGTTGAAACATTGAAATAAAAGGCAGGGGGCTTGAATTCTGTTCCTACTCTATAATTCTTGACTGGCTCCACAGGGTGACCTTGGACAAACATCTTTCCCCTTTCTAAAACTCATGTTTTATTATTCCAAAATGGAAAACAGAGTACTCCACCAGAGGAGATGTGGACAGACACATCCATAATCCTGGCTTTTGCCGAAAGCTGACAATCTTCTGGGAATAGAGAAAGGAGAGTATGTTGTGGCGTTAGCTTCTTGGCAGTTGTTTCCAGAGGATTTGCGGGTTCACGATTTAAGAGCCTAGGAGAAAAATAAAGCTTAAATTCAAGTGGCGCTTATGTTTCTGGTGCCCCCCAAACCCACTAAACCATGTTCCCAGGCTTGGTGTATTAATGCCTATGCTGATAATTTACATTGCTCCATTTTATACTGCAGTTTAGAGTCTTTTCTTGAGTGAATTATTCACTTGGTACGACAGGACAGGGAGGTAAAATGCACCTTGTTACCAAAATCATAACCTTGTCTTCTGAATGTCCACATAGTACACAGAAGGAACAAAAGAGTAATAGCTCCAGGATGGCATCCAAAACCAACTTAAAGTGAGCCTTCTTTGCTCTCCCTCAAAGCTGCAGGCTGCTGAAACCTGTTTTCCATCTTTCTCAATATTTGTCTGGCTGGTGTTTTAATAGACGCATATTTTTCACAGTATGTTCATATACCAGAAGCATTCAGGAAACTCCTACATCAGCCTAAATTTTTTCTCATTTCAAATCTTCTGTAAGGAAAGCCTAAAAGCATCCACATGTCTTTGTCTTAGAGCCATTTGTGTGACTTATTTTGCATTTTTAGTTTCTATTTTAACTGGGATTAAGGGTTATAATGACAGATCTGGGATGTCTCTTCGCTAACTGCGAAAGGAAAAAGAATGTGGAAAATGGATTTATCCATGCTTAACTGAATGCCAACATACCTACCCCAATGAAGAAATAATTAAATAAGTAGTTATTCAATCAACCTGCTATTACCACCCTCCCACCTCCACTCCAGGCAAACAAAGCCTTCAGAACACTTATCTCTTTAAGGGTGCTCTTGTTATTCATATAACTGCATTTATTTTTCTCTTCATTCAGTTTACTTCAAAGGAGCTCTTCTGCCTGCTAAGGAATAAAGGGGAAAGCAAAAGAGCAGAAACACTGAAGGATTTGAGGGGAATGTCAGGTGAGAAAAGAAGCAGGCAGGAAAAGGAAAAGAAATCCACATTCACCAAGGCTTAGACTTAGTGTTTAAGAAAAACTTAGTGTTTTGCAAGGTGAATAATACAATACAGGATACATTTTATAAGGAATCACCCGAAGAGTCATATACAAAGAATGCGGGAAATATGTCCACACACTAAAGACAAAGAATCTAGCTGAGGGCCTGGCTCCCATGATAGTATCTTGCTTGAGTCCGGCTGAAGACCTAGAGTCCATAACAGAGCCTAACACAAATCCAGCTGGAGGCCTAGAGCCCATGACAATGTCTCATGTGGCCCTGTTTTATGGATCTGTGCTGGGAAGCCCCCAAGGTCAGTGGTGGAAGCTAGAAAATCTGTGCCAGGAGGATGAAGGTTCTGTGCTAGCCGGCTGAGGGATCTGAACAGGAGTCAGGAAGTGATACCCAAAGTAAGAACCAGAGCTCCCCCGAAAAGTACCACAGACATCTTCAGCAATAGTAAGGTCCTGAACTCCTCTGAGGATAAGAACAGCTGGGCTCCTATCAGGAAAGCCAGCATGACAAACTTTTCTAGGAGACTGAGCAGTGTACCATCTTCCTCTCTAGAGCCGGGAAGTGACGCTCAAAGTGAGAAGCTAGAGCTCCCCAAAACTAACCACAGCCATCCTCAGTGACAGTGAGGTCCTAAGCAACTCCAAAGAGAACAAGCAAGTTCACCAGGAAAGCCAGCATGAGCAGATCCCTCAGCATAGTAGCCCAAGAGAACCAGCAGCTTCCAACAACTGCCCAAAAGTTTCCAAACAGCTTCCCTAACACTATCTCCTCTTCTTCACTAGTCCTGCCTTTATACTACTGGTAACAGTCCTCAGCTGAGCCTTTACACCCTCACTATGCTAGACAGGTCAGCTGGGTGTAACAAGCTGATCACCACTTGTCAATCCACCACAAACAGCTTTGTAAAGAAATCTACCCCAAACATATTCATCTTCCTCTGGAACATGAAGGTCTCCATACTTGTAGTTACAATGTTAAGAGTCAGGATAAAATTCAGTGTAATGTCAAAAGTAAACCTGTGTCTCAGCAGAAACCAGGTTCTTAAAGCTTTAGTCATGTATTTGTCACCTTCATAATTTTTATTTGGTATAATCAGAAGTGACCATGCGAATGTGCCCATCAGACTCAGATTTCAGGACCCCACCAAGGGAGGGGTCCACTAGACCTTTGGAAATTCATACCTGCCATGAGCCTGACTCCAGCTGATGTGTATGGACACAAAGTGGGTCCATTTCTGTAAGATGCTCCTCTGGCAAGCTCAAACTCTGGTAGCGTGTGAGGTGACGTTAGGTACCAAGATACATAGGTTTAATTTTGCTGCACGTGCATTTATTTTAGTGAGTGAATCCAAAGAGAAAACAGTTGACAAAGAGGCTAAGTACAGAATTCCCTGAAAGCTTAGAAAACAGATTAGTACAGGGTTCATTTGGAGAGGCATTACAAAGTTCTGACAGAAAACATGAAAGCTTAAATTTTTTAAATTATTACAATAAAAGGCACATTTCCATTAATGTCTCCCAAAGTATTGCCCCTTATTTCTGACACACTTATCCCACCATTATTTGCATTTTCTGAAGCAGTTCTGGAAGTTCTCCTTTGTGAGATTCTTTAGTTTCATTTGTGAGGCTGTCATGATAATTGGAAATGATTCAAAATGTTTACCTTTCATGGACATTTTGACTTTGGAGAGGAGTGGTGCCAGATCCGGTGAATAAGATGGGTGTAGTAACACAATCAAAGACCAATTTAGGTATTGTGACGAGGTTTTGCACATGTTGCTAATTATCTGACCTTAAACAGAGGTAATTATCCCAGAAATAGGGCGGACCCATTCCAATCACATGAAACTTTAAGTAGAAGACGAAGGCAATGTTATAGTTCGAGACATGCCCCAAGCCTCATCTGATCATAGACAAGGCTTTTGAAAGGTGACTGGATTATAGCAGTGTTATATTTAACTTGCTGTTAGAAGGTGGGGTCTGGTTGGAAAAGGCAAATTACTGTTGTTGTCACCTCAAAGCATATATGTTTTTATTTGTCTCTTCCTTCCACTTTCTGTTTTCTGGTTGTCATGATCTAAACAGCATGGTTCTTCAGCAGGCCCTTCCATTATGTTGCCAGCCATGCAAGGAGTAAAATTTCTAAAACATAAGCCAAAACAAACATAGCCTCTTTTAAATTGGGGATTTCTGGTATTTTGTCCCTGCAATGAAGGTGACTAAGTTAGATTTTGGTACCAAAGAAGTTGAGTCCTTGCTATGACTGCCTGGTTATTTCACTTAGAAGGTTTTGGAACCAGTTTGTGGGAGGAGCTTGGGAAGGTTGAGAGATGTCAGATGGAGAATCCTTAGAATGCGGTAAGCCAAGGTTCATAAGAGATTCTGGTCAAAGCTCAAAGGCCATATGCTAATAAAAATGTAAACTATAAACACCAGGCTCAGGAGGTTCCAGCTGGGAATAAGAATTCCACTGGTCATTGGACTCCAGAGTATGTGCGTTACACTGTGGCAGAAAATTTGTCTGAATTTTGCGCATGTTCTGAGATTTAGTGGGAGACTGAAATTAAGGTAAAGTAATTAATCTGATTGTGGGAATTTATTTTATTTATTTTTTAATTGAGGGAATTTAAAGGCAGCCTAATATCCAGCATGTAGCATGAGTACTGCCTTGTGCTTTCAGTGAGATTCACTGTGAGAAATAGAAGCAAAAATCACTTTTAGAAAGTTTTTAATTTTGCTAAAAAGCAAGTACCCCAAAAGATGGAGTGAAGGAGATCCTGGTTGCTGAAAAATTAACATCTAAAAGAATCCAAATACTTTGGATCAAGAAAAAAAAGAGAAAACTTGATTGAGGACATGTCAGAAGTTAACAAATCCCTCCTTTTTCAGCCTCCCAGGTACAGGGCTTTAAGAGTTTGCTTTGCAAAAGGAGCCTCAGAACACCCTGTTTGAGAAGGACCACGAAGAGAATTTGTTCCATGAGTTTTGGCTCACAGTGTTCTCTCATCTAGTTACTGAGAGACCTCCCCAGATGTGATTCAAGGGGGCTTAACTACTTCTTTATCTGACAGAAAACTTTGGCATCATTAACATTGTGCTAGTCTTATAAGCATACAGAATGAAAGAGTTGTGGGATCAGGGGACCTCAACTCAGGTATCAGAAGACTTGGGAGGCCAAGCAGTGTGTCCCTCAGAGGGCAGTACTAAAAGCTGTAAGAGTGAAGCCAAAGATGTATTGAAGACCCTGGAAGTTGGTTAATCTAAGAACATGCAAAATCTGAGGAAAGCTACGGGGAGCAAGCAAAACCAGCCCAAGAAAAACAATGAAAACTAAAGCCATTTAAAATGAATGAGGCTACAGCCACAGCTTACCACAGATGCTGCATGTGTATATATAGGATTTAATGTTTTCCCCTGCTAGATTTTCCTCTTGACTTGGTTCCACTGGTTACTATCAACCTCCCTTTTGGAATGGAAGTGTTTACCCTGTCTCATTGTATGTTGGCAGTGTTTGACTTCCACAAAAACAAATACACTCAATATAACCAATCTCTTATTTTTAATTTATAAGGTGCTATATCTACATTGGAGATTTCTATTGTAAAGTAAAATGATTACATGAAATGTGGCTCAAGAAATCCTTTAATATGTCCAATTATATGTTCTGTGGATTTCATTAGGTCTCCCCCTTCCTCTTCTTTTTTTGCTTTTTAAAGAGAATAAAAATAGTAAAACAAAAAAAACCATTAGAAATTATATAGAATTTCACTAAACAAAATGACAAGAATTCATCAATAGTTGTTATATTGTGTATATGTTCTTAATCTCTTGGGTGTCATTCACAATCAACTACAAGCCATCATAGTTTTCTTGATCAAAATTATTTGTGGAGGAATCTTAGAGGAATATAATGAGATTTATATACACGGTATAAGTTTAAGGAAACAGGCTGAGAAAACATGAGAATTAAGCTGTTTTGGGAGTGAGAAAGCTAAAGAGCAACCCTGTATTTCAACCTGAATGATTCAGTGGCTTAGCACACCACCTTGTCATTTGGTTGCTTCAACTAAATTCTTATGCTCCTCTGTGTTTCACCAGCTGCATATTCCTAGCCTCAGGAGACAAGATACTAAGATCTACACATGGGACAAGAGAAACAAATTCTGCATACTCCCACAATGACCATTAATTTGGGCAGAAGGGCATGAGGAATTTCCTTTCTAACATGTCTTCATGTTGATGCCTCAAAAATATATAATAAAAATGGGACAGCAAGTAGGGGAATTTGCATGAGAGTCAGCCAAAAAACGAAAAAAGGGCTTGAACTAATTGAGATGGATTTTCTACAAGGAATAATCCATCTTGCAAAGGAATTCTCCAAAATCTATCCACCAAACATTAAAAAAAAAACCACTAGCTTTTTGCTTTTATCAGTGCACTTTTCCAATTTTTATAAAATGTGCTTTATTTTAGAGAAATGTATGAATTATTGACAATTATTACTCTGTTGACTGTACCAGGAGCTGCATTTTACAAAGTTTGGTAACATGTGGGTAGGAAAAATTATTTCATAGGTAAAGTTAAATGGACTTACAATTTTATATTGCAAGAACATTCTCAGGAAGTCCCATTCTCAGTGAGTTAAAATTGTCAGAATGAACACCTCGGTAGTTACAGTAGCTGCCTACAAGAAACCTGCCCAAGAGAAGTTTCCCCATGAGGGAGTTTGAGCTTAATTTGTGGGAGAGAACACAGTGCCTTGATACATGCCACAGGGAAACAGACAGCTTAACATAAAATCTCCACAATACGTAAACCTATAAATTGAGAATCATCTAGATGAAAAGCCGCATGTAGATAAGACATATGGGATTTTGGCACAAAACAAGGACAGTCCCTGAACTATATTTGGCAGGTTTTCTGTCAAGTTTGTGTCTGGTGTTCAAAATCAATAGCAATGTGTTATTTTAATTCACAATTATAGGATTTTGTCTCTGTCTCCCATCTTCAATACAAAGTCTTAAAGAGACTTTAAAAAGACAAGGATAGAGAATGTATGGTAGAGGACAAGAGTAGATATGGAGAAGTTAGAGCTTTCTGAGCAAAATAGCATAGACCATACAGTAGTAGCTGTGCTCATATGTGTGGCAATGTATTGGATATCGGTAAGATCCTGGCTTATGTACCTGGGTGAATGATACATTTATTTAAAGTAAATGGTTAAGTTTGAAGAAAGACAAGGTTGGTGAGAGGTGATGTTTTATTTATAAAGATGCTAACTTTGAGTTGCCTTTGATATTTCTGCATGGTGATGTCCTGTCGGGAGCTGGGTTCCCAAACAAGCACAGTCTAGAAATGTACCTTCATAAATTCTGTGCAAATGAAAACCTGTGCCTAGATCAGTCAGCTAAGAAGAGGACATAAACTGATTAGTACAGGGTCTCCCCTGTAAGGGGAGAACTTAGGAGCTAGCCTCGAATGGCAGCTCTTACTGGCCAAGGACAGCACAGTCAGAATTCAAAGGAAAAGGGGGCAAAGCAACCAGATGTTAAAAGGAAACATCCAGCTACCAGAAACTATGCATGCCTGATATAAATGAAGAACATGGAAATATTGGTTGAAAGAATAGATAGAGAAATCTCTGAAATGGTGTTTCTTCCTTGGGCAACATGCCTGTTAAGAAGTTAAGGCCAGGTACATTCTCACCTCTGCCCCCTTGTCTGTCTCTGCTATAGAGGACAGTAAAATGAAATATTCTCCAGCCTCACCTGGTTGCAGGGGACACATGGGCCAACAAATACAATGAGAAGCAAGCACAAGTCTGCAGGAGACTGAGTAGCCATTTGCTTTTGGAGCAGGGAACAGGCAAGGCTCTCTTTATCCCTGAGTTGCTTTTCTTGTTGTAAACATAATGCTGGAGACACAGGAGCCACCTTGTGATGGTGAAGCTAGACTATAATCACTAAGACAAAGGCCATGAGCTAATGATACCCAGACACACTGAGGGGTCTGGCCTGATGGAATCTGAAGATCATTGAGCAGATCCAGATTTCTGCCCCCACCAGACTTCTTATTACAAGAGAAAAACAACCCCTATCTAGTTAATACAGGCTTTCTGTTGCATATGGCAAGTCCCTTTTTATTCAACACTGGTCCCTTCAATGAAAGGTTCATTGATACTCAACAAGAGTCTCTAACACTCTTGCCAGTAAAGTATTTTAACATTGTTTTTCTTGTACAAATTTTGTTATGGGCAACGGAACTGGGTGGGTCAGTTTTCCCTTGTTCTGTCAGAAAAATGGGAACAGACCAAGCATTCCTTGTGTGTAGATCTAAATGCTTAAGGGTCATGCTCATGGAGGCTTTGCAGCTTGACAGGTGGGCCACAATGTGGCTATATTATATCTTATTATTTCACAGCCACACACACTTGCAAATATATTAAACTCATTTGCACAAGTAGAAAATGGCTGCCTCAGAACAGAGCAGTGAATTACCTGTCTGCTCTCTGAGCTTATTCGCTCCCCCATGTTGTGATTGCTTGATTGATATTCTCAGGCTAAAATTTCTGATTTGTGTTGGGAAGCTTCACTGCTCGCCCCAGTATGGTCATACCCATGTTGGTTACTTCCTGGGTACGTGTGCACAGTTGGCATGGATTTCCAATCAGCACTGTCTAGCTATCACCCATGGAACAAAAGTGGTTCCTGTTTGTGGTAGAAATCACCCCATGTTGCTATTTGTCAGCTAGTTGCAAAGTAGCTGACAAATTCGAGCATCCTGTTGTAAAAGACAACCCTCTCCTGACTTGTCCAGCGCTTCTACTTTGCAGCTAAGCTGCAAATGCTATCCCAAAGGTATTAGGTGGCTCTTTTTCTACGTTCGTGACAAGGAACAAGAAAATGAAAAGTTGCATGAAGCTGAGAAAATTGCAGAAACCTGGCAGGGGATGACTTTCACCTGAGCAATTTGTCAGTTCCAAAGGGACACGTGAAGCAAGTTTCAAGAATAAGAAGCATCCGGTTCTCATTCCAACTGCTTGCCTGGTCGTAATTACTGCAATGTGCAATAACATTTCAGCCCTATGCTGCACCTGTGTAGGCTCAGTGACTACAAATGGTCAGCAGTATTAGCGCTGATGACAACAGTTGGAAAGGTCTTTATTTATTACAATACATTTTTAGAAACTGTAGGTATAGTGCATTTTTCTAGTTCCAGCCTGTGAGAATATACTTGTGTACACAATCCCCTCACCTTAGAGCTGTCTACACTCCATTTACCAAGCTTCCTTTCCCCAAGGTCAGAAGTGAGCTAGCCTGGCTATGGTGCAAAACTGCATAGGTGCTACGATGCTATGATTATCTGGTAATCAAAGTCCTTGGTAAAAACACACCTTAGACTTGACAAGGTGCTTTCTAGTTGCCTTTTCCCCAATCTGTTTGGTGCCACTAGACTGGTCAGGATGTAAGAGATGAAAATAATAGCAAGGTGAAGGGCAACTTTTTAATTTTTTATTTTTTTACTGGGGATTGAACCCAGGATCTTGCACTTGTGAAGCAAGCACTTATGCTGCTGAGCTATCTCCCTGGCTCAACTTTTTTCAAGTAATGGATTTGAAAAGAATTCAAATATTCTGATCATTGCTCAGTTACTTCTCAGACCTCTTTAAGCATTTTAGTTGTTATGCTCTTGTGTGCACAGGTAAAACTAGGACTGCTTTTCCCTACACTAAAGCCATGAGGATTAAATATGTGTTGTAAAATCCTTCTGCAAATATGAAATGTTATGTACGTAATAACAAGCTACTTTATCAGACAATACCAACGCGATCCTGAGCCCTTACACACACACATACACACACACACACACACACACACACCCCACTCAGTGGGTACTAAAGAGTTTATTGATGATGATTTCATGAAGATGGATGACTAGAGTGTAGTCTTACCTGAAGGTTGCATCAAACATTGGTTGACCCCTTGAGATCCCTTCCAGACCTATTAGCCTATAATTTCATGCTGATGATACTAAATTTAATGAATATACAGTGAAGGCCATATCTAAATGCACCCTTGGCAGAAAGGACAATATTCATCAGTATTACTGAACTTTGACTTCATTTATAAAGCATATTAGCATCAACCATTTTATAAATATATATTTCCCAGAATTGCTGCACTATGCAAAACAAATGAGAATCCTGGAAGAATCACTGGGTAGTATAAAATATGGCACAGTGCTGAGGGTAACAAAACAAGCTGTATAATTATTCCCAGCATGACATGTTGATGCACGAAAACTTTGGCTTCCTTTAAAGTGTCTGTCAATTTCCCTACATCAGTGCAGGAATCACTGACGTGCACAATTTTACCCATCAATATGATGCCCAATTATTTGAAAAGGGTGAAAACTTTATGCCACTTCCTGACATGGTGGACATAACCTTTAGATATTGGCAATTGCCAAGATGTTTCATGTTTCAAATTTCCTGAACATATTTGTAAGTTTTTGGTTGCTATCAATTTCATCTATTAATGTTATTTATTTTTTATCCTTCTGTCTTTTAAAGACATGGTCTCATTGTGTAGTTCAGGCTGGGCTTAAGCTCTCAGGGACCCTCCCATATCCTTCCATGCTCAGCCTCATCGTCTATTCAACCTAAGAAGTATTAACAAAGTATTTTTTTTTTCATTTTATGTATTTAGTACAGGGTCTCACTGTTCAGCTCAGACTCATAGTGATCCTCCTATTTTCAGCGTCTCCAGCACTGGGATTACAGGTGTGCGTCACCATGCCCAGACTCAGTCACCAGCTCAGCACACCCCTGGGACAGGGCCAGTGTGGCATGTGGAACTGGGGATCAAACCCTGGTCCCTGTGCTTGCCAAAGCAGGTGCTTAATCTGCTGAGCTATCTCTCCAGCCCTTGGCAAAGTTTTTTAATTTTCTCTTAGGGTTCATTTTTATAGCCATAACAGACACCCAACTTTACTAGGATGGCTATACGAATGCTAAGGGCGCTAGTAAGTGTACTGGAGGGGATGTTTTATTTTTATCTTGGAGAGAATATCCTAAAGACAGATTAGAATTTTGCATAAATTCTTATGGCTCTACTTAGATACATTATTCAACATATTATTCTCATTCAGAACTCAGAACTGCTTTTATGTAAAAGAATTAGATAGTTTGATTCCATGTTGGGCTGAAAGAGTTAATAGTCTTCTCCAGATGATATACCAAATTCTCAAAATGTAAATTTGTATAGCAAAAAATTACAGCTGCATATTTGCATATGTCAAGCAGTTTGAATATGCATTTATATTCTTTGAGTATATATGCAAATGAAATTTATAAAAATTCCAGGGCATGGATGACCTCCCAACTCTAATGCTCATAATCTCTCTCTCTTTCTCTCTCTTTCTCTTTCTCTCTCTCTCTCTCTCTCTCTCTCTCTCTCTCTCTCTCCCCTCCCCCTCCATTATTTTTCCCCTTCTTTGTATCAGAGAAATATTAGAGATTCTTTTTCTTGGAAATTGTCTCTGCCTTCAGTGACCCTACACAGATGTGTTTTCATCTATGATTCTATGATGGATATTTGTTGGACTTTTTTCCCCCATCTTTAATATCCAGTTGTCCTTTGTTGGAGACACATGCAGCAGGCCTAGGCAAGGACAGGTGTGGGTTCCCCACAAACTTTGACACTAGAGAGAAAGCACAGCACCTAGAACTCTGCTTCTGGATTAAGGAATGCAAAGAGATAATATTTTAATTTTCACTGTGTAAGAGCACTGGGTCTGCAACCTGTATCTGCAGTGATATCCATGAAGTCAGGACTGGGCAGTCCTGTGGGTGGGTGGGTGGAACTAATGGACTATTTCTGTAGCTCAAGTGTGTTGTCAGGACCAGGACTTTCCACTGCCCATTGCCTAAGCCTCAATCTGACTTTTCCTGTTCATTTCTGGGCAGCCAAGTTCAGTTCCAAGAAAACTTTTTTTTGAATATAAGCAATTCAACTGTTGTTCGCACAAAACACTATGGTGGTGATTCTGTTGTTGTCCTGTACAAAATCAGCTCATTCTAGTAATTAAGGAAAGTTTACTGCTTGTTTATGTATTTAGTACATGGTCTACATGGATCTCACTGCACAGCTCAGCCTCGTAGTGATCCTCCTGTTTTCAGCCTCTCAAGCACTGTCCAGTCTCAATTGCCATCTCAGCATGGCCAGCATGGCACACTGGGGATTGAACTCCAGTCCCTGTATCTGCCTAAGCAGGCAATTTAATCCACTGAACCATCTGGCCAGCCCAAACTTTACTGTTTTAATTTAACTTTCACCTCTATTCTCTTCATTTCCTACTGTATAGCCTAACAGGCTTAGCCAACCTTATCTGGCCACACTTTTTCTCCAATCAATTTGAAGAAATTTCCTCCCTAAGAAAACCTCCACCTGTTATTCAAATTTGTGTTGATCCAACTAATAGTTTAATAGATGCTGTGGTTTTAAGTACCAGAGGTTTTAAATTCCTTTCAATATCTACTCCCACATGAAGACCTGGGTATCCCAAACCTGCGAACCCCAAACCCAAGGAAAACAGAATTGACTCTGATTTTCTTTGAACTGTTACAGCATTTTTCAGTCAATATAAGTAAAGAAATATGGTTTTCTTAGAAAACGTTTGCCAACTTGAGTTCTTTCCTAGCCAGAAATGGTCACAAATGATTTGACATATATAGACTATCAGAGAAAAGAATAAAGAAAAATTAGACAAATTTAAGGGGCAAAATAAATTATCTATATTTATGTATTTTATTTTTTCAGAAGATATAGATTTTACTAACTGATATAGATAAGATAGATTCCAGGTACCAAAGGAGAGATAGAAAAAGAATCCATGTGTCTAGAAAGGTATTCAGGGCCAGCCAAATAGCTCAGCAGATTAAAGAGCCTGCAAGCAGCCTCAGGACCTGGCCTGCTGTGCTGCCCCCCAACCCCGGGGGCACTGAGACAGCAATTGAGACTGGGTGTGGTGGCACGCACCTGTAATCCCAGTTCTTGGGAGG
>NDGM010968941.1:0-11635 GCA_002564305.1 Octomys mimax
CTCTCTCTCTCTCTCTCTCTCTCTATATATATATATATATATA
Source organism: Octomys mimax (assembly GCA_002564305.1). Classification (NCBI taxonomy): domain Eukaryota; kingdom Metazoa; phylum Chordata; class Mammalia; order Rodentia; family Octodontidae; genus Octomys; species Octomys mimax. The sequence continues at coordinate 44 of NDGM010968941.1, forward strand.
TATATATATATATATATGAATAAGGGTGCAAGGAAATAGAAGATCACCAATCTATTCCCCAACTCACCCAGAAGGGATAAACAAATAGACAAATTCAGAGAGGAAATCAACTAAAATTTACGGAAGTTTCACTCAATATGCCTATAGAAAATTTCAGGCAAATAAGTAAAAAACTAGACAAGCTAACCAAAAAAATTAGAAGTTTAAATGACAGATTCAATGATGATACAGTATTCTCAAGCAGATGTCAGATAGAAACAATGAAATTTTTAAAAACTTTATAGAATATATACGTTGCATAAATGATCAATGTGAAGAAAGAATGTCTGATGTTGAAGACAAAATAGTGAATTATGAAAAGAGTTCAAAGATACCAAAAAGAAAATAACAGAACAGTAAAAGACTATCCAGTAGCCACTAGATGATAACAAGAAGAGCAATATAAGGTTATTCAGAGTTAGAGAAAAATTTGAGTATAGCTCAGATGGAATCACTAACAAGCTAAGGGAAACACTGGAAGACACTTTCCCAAGCACACACATTTAAAATGAATAAGTGTTGTTCATAAACTTTCAAAAAACTATAATGAAAAAAGCTATCAAGATTTACCCTTGGGGACTTGCAGGTTAGCTCAGTTGTTTAAGTGCCTGCTTGGGCAAACCCGGTCAGGCCCAGGGGACTGCTATTCAATCTCCAGCTCCACATGCCTATCAAACTTGTCTCAAGGCAGCCCAAGCCAGTAAAAAAAATCCTTCTCAACTTTTAAAAATTAAAAAGGATATATTTTTATTAAATTACTGGATATCCAGCAAAAAGAAGATTTTTAGCAGCCAGAAAAAAACAAAAAAAATCACATATAAGGCAAGCCAACTCAAATCATAGTAGACTTCTCAACACAAATCCTAAATGCTAGCAGAGCTTGGAGTAAAGTATTTCAAGCCCTAAAAACAAACAACTTCCAAGCCAGATTAAGTTATCCAGCAAATCTATCTTTCAAAATAGATGGAAAAGTAAGGTATCTTATTGAAAAACACCAGGTCAGAAGATATATGAGTTGCTAGACAAGCTATACAGAAAATACTTGAGAATATTTTTGACAGGAACAGCAGGTTGATCACAGCTAAAAACACACAGGAAACTATTGTGGTCAGTAGATTAAAAAGCAATAAAAAATTAGGAAAATTTAGGAAAAGAAAAAAAGAATACACTGGGGGCAGAGGAGATGGCTCAGTAGAATAAGTGCTTCCCTGGCAAGTGCAAGGTCCTGAGTTCAACCCCTGGTTCTACAAAAAAAAAATACACTGATAGATAAAGAAGGCAATGATAGTAAATAACTCACACATCTCAGTAATACATCTCAATGTTAATAGTCTCAACTCTCCTATTAAGACAGTCAACTCTCCTATTAAGACACAGACTAGCAGACTGGATCAAAACCAAAATTCAATAATCTGTTGTATTCAAGAAACTCATCTAAAAAAAATATTCAGGCCAGGATAAGTGGTTCATACCTATAATCCTAGCACTGAGGAGGCAGAGGCAGAAGGATTTCTGTGAGTTTAAGGCCACCCTGGACTATGTAATGAGTTCAAACTCAGTCTGCACTGCATAGTGAGACACTGTCTCAAACCAACTCACACAAAAAAGAGATATTTATAGACTAAAATCACAAGATTATAAACATTTCATTTACAAGGACAACAAAAAGAGCATGGGTAGTAATTCTAATATAAGATATGGTTAATTTCAAGCTAAAGCTTATTAGAAGAGACAGATAAGTCACCATACATAGTCCAACAAGAAGGAGATAACATATACTGGAGCACATAACTTCATAAATCAAAAACTGCTGAAATTAAAAGATCAGATAACCCCACTTTTGCAATGAGATAGAACAGATAAACAAAAAAAGATAGAAAAATTTCAGACCTGAGCCATACACTTGAGCACATGTACTTAATAGATATATACAGTGTATGCTAACCCTCTATAACAGAGTATACATTCTTTTTGGTAGCGCACGGCAATTTTCCAAAATAGATCACATAGTATGAGTGCAGACTGGTACAACTACTGTGGAAATCAGTGTGTAGATTCCTCAAAAATCTAGTGTTAGAGATCTCACTCCACCTAGCTGTTCCTCAAAAAATATCATACTACACGGATATATGTGAACTCATGTTTATGGCAGTACAATGTGTAATAGCTAAATCTTACAAACAACCGAAATTCTAATCAACCAGGGAATGGGTTTAAAAGATTTGATCTTTTCATACAATGAAATAATGCTCAGCCATAGAGGAGGATAAACCTGGGAGTTTTATAGGTAAATGGATGCAAACTCAAAAGTGAAATAAACCAGACTCACATATATAAACATCATATTGCCTCTTTGATGTGGGAAATGAAAGAGTGAATAAAAGTCCAAAATGTACAATAGATATTGTGAAGGGAAAAGAAGTTGTTCAAAAGAAACAGAAACTAAGATGGAGAAAAGGGGAAAGGAAGATGAAAGAAAAAACTAAAATACAAGATAGTTATCCTACTAGTTTCTTTAAGTTCACTGGAAGAAAGGTTTGTGTAAATATTGCTTGGAAAAAATTTTATGCCCATATCTTGTACTATGAATAAGTACTCTAAGATAATAAAATTCAATGTATTAACCATTGTTATTCTCCTATTATATGTTAAGAAGTTTTGGTTTACATGTTTCCATAAAATAAAAGACATCACTTACTAATCCATAAGCTTGCTTAAGTACATATAAAAGAATAGAAATTACCCCCATCTACTATTACACCATTGTACAATGCAAATAGAAATAAGCAAGAGAAAAAAATAGAGAAAAGCAGTGCTCCTGGAAAATGAATATCATACACTTAAATAACCAATGAGTCACAGAAGAAATCAAAGAAGAAAATGTTTAAATGTCTGCAAGTTAATGATGATAGTATAACACATTGAAACCTCTGGGACACTATGAAAGCAATTCTAAGGGGAAAATTCATTGCAATCAATGCTCACCTTAGGGAAACAGAAAAAGCTCAAATAGAAAAGTGGTATAAATCTTAAGAAAATTGACTTGTAACAACAAACGAGATCCAAACTGCTATAAATAAGGGAACCTATAAAGATAAGAAAGATAATTGATCAAATTGAAACTAGAAAACAGTGAACATAAAAATAAATCAATGGGGCTGGCCAAATAGTTCAGTGGATTAAAGCAACTGCAAGCAGGTGCAGGGGCTGGGGATTCAATCCCCAGGCCTGCTGTGCTAGTCCTGTCCCTGGGATGTGCTGAGATGATAATTGAGACTGGGCATGGTGGCAAGTGCCTGTAATCCTAGATCTTGGTAGGTTGTAAACAGGCGGATCACTATGAGTCCGATCTAGTAGTGAAACCCTGAACACCCTGTAGACCTTTCCCTAAAATACAATACAATATAATAAAAATCAATTAATCAAAGAGCTGATTCTTTGAAAGCATACATAAATTAGATGAACTCTTAGCCAGACTGACCAAGAAAAAGCAAGAAAAGCTCATCAATGCAAGTAGAAATGACAAAGGTGAAATCACAACAGATGCTATGGAAATCCAAAATACAGTAACTACCTGGAAATTTTATATTCAAGCAAATTAGCAAATTTTGAGGAAATGGATGGATTCCTAAACATGTAAAAACTGCCAAAACTAAGCCAAGAAGACATAAATATACTTAACAATCTAATAACAAGAAATGAAATTGATAGAGTAATAAAGAATCTACCAACTAAGAACAGTTCAACACCTGATGGATTACTACTAAGTTGTACAAATATTTAAGGATGCTATGTCACCAATACTACTCAAGCTTTTCAAAGCTATTCAAATGGATGGAGTGTTCCCAAACTAATTTAAGGAAGCCAGGATGACTCTGATTCCCCAAACTTGATATACACCATACAAAAAATAAACACAAATGAAATTACAGTCCAATTTTCTTAACGAACATACATGCATAAATCTTCAACAAGATTATAGCAAGTAGAATGTAGTACATTAAAAAGACTATACCTCATGATCAGGTAAGCCTCATCCCACAGATGGAAGGACAGTTCAATATACATAAATCAGTAAATGTAATAATCACATAAACAGCAAAGGCAAAAGCCAAATGATCATACTAATGGATACAGAAAAGGATTTGACAAAACCTAACACTCTTCATAATAAAGACCCAGAAGAAAATATGTATATGAGAACCGTACCTGAATATAATAAAAGCCTTTTATGACAAATAATATTAGCATCATACTAAAAGGGGAAAAACTAGAAAGCATGTACCTTTCCAAAATCAGTAGGAAACAAGGATGTCCACTATTACCTCTTTTATTCAACACATCACTTGAAATATTAGCCAGAGCAACTAGACAAGAGATAGAATTTTAAAATATACATGTAGGAAAAGATGAACTCAAGTCATCATTTGCTGACGATGTGACACTGCAAAGAACTCTGCCAAAAAAATCTCTTACAATTAGTAACAAACTTCAGTAGTGTGTCAGGATATGAGAGCAACATACAAAAGTCACCAGCACTTGTGTACAGCAACAGTGAATGTGATGGAAAGGAAATTATGGAAATAACATGACTTACAATAGCTTCAAGACAAATGCAAAACCTAGAGATTATCCTACCAAGCAGTGAAAGCCCTCTGTAAAGGAAACCATAATATTCTGAGAAAGGAAACTGAAGAAAACAACAGCAAACACAAAGACATCTTCTGCTCTTTTGGGGATAGACAGAATCATGATAGTTAAAATGACCATACTCCCCAAACTGTTATGCAAAATCAATGCAATTCCAATCAAAATATGAACATCATACTTTCTTGATATAGAAAAACAAGGTTAAAATTCATATGGAAGCAGAAGAAATCCAGAATAACAAAAGCAATTGCAGGTAATAAGGGAAAAATAGAAGGCATAGAAATACCTGACTTCAAGCTATACTAAAAAACAACAGTGATAAAATACTACTGAACTAAAGCAGATATGTGAATAGAGAGAGCAGACTTGAAGATATAGAATATTTTCCGGACACATTCAACTATTTCTCTTCAACAAAGGGGCCAAAAGCATAAGTTTGTGGAAAGGTAGCCCATTGAACAAGTACTGGGAAAACTGATTATCTGTATAAAGAAGACTGAAACTGGACCCTTATCTCTCATCTTATTCTAAACACAAATAACAATGAACTGATGATGTAAATAGTAAAACCAAAATTTAAACCTATTGGAAGATAAAAATCTATAAAACACTGGAAGACATAGATGTAAGAAAGGATTTTCTAAGTAGAACCTCAATCCCACAAGAAATAACAGCAAGAAACAACAAATGAGGTTATATCAGACAAAACAGTTTCTGTGCAGCAAAGTAGTCAGTACAGTTAGAAGAAAACCTACAGAATCAGATATAATATTGCTTGCAATGCCTCAGACAGAGGACTAGTATCTAACATATACAAAGAATTCAAAAAAATTAAGCCACCTAAAATTAAAGATCTAGTCAAAAAATTGGTAAGAGAAATGAACAGACACTTCAAAAAGGATAAAATGCAAATGGTTAACAGATATGTGAATGAATGCTCAACATCTCTGGTATGTATATAGTTTCTGTAGATAACACCAGGCAATGCATAAGTTTTTATGGATTTAAAACCATATAGAGATTTCCTAGCCTTAAAAATGTATTGACTCTGAACAAAACTGTATTGAGAAAGTTGAACTTTATTTGTATCCTATAGAATAGTTTAGCTAGAATAAAATAATCTATTATTAAATATTATAGCATTCACAGGGTAAGCCTATGGGCCCATGGCCATTTTTCTTTTATGTGATGTATTTCATTAAATCAACATTTTATGTTGATTTCCATACTACTGACTATGGGGGGATCACTCTGGTACACTCTCCTCTACTTCAGGTGACTTCAGGTGAGTGTTATCTCCTGTATAATTATAACCCTCCTCCCAACCCAACCTTTCACTCCACACCATCTCCAACCTAACAGTGGCCTCAGAAATGCATCCATCTCCAATTCGGATGTTTGGATCCCAAGAGAATTCTTTTTACTAAGAAGTAGTATGTGAATTGGCTAGTGGATTTACATTACTGTAGGACCCTGACTTTGGGTTGCAGACATACATAGGTTAAGGTCCAGGACACTCAGCCACATAGAGGTTGGGCTTCATGGAAGGGTGGCATCTGAGTCCAAAGACATTAACACAGGGCTCCCTATTGATCTATTAACTTGACTCTATCTTTTTCTTTATTTTTATACAACTTGTCTGCAGATAATATTTGACAGGAAAGATAAAGAGGTTAGAGACACAGAAAGTCAGAACAGAGGAGAAAAGAGCAGAAGGGAGGTGAAGAGAGGAGAGCAGAAGGGAGGAGAGGAGAGGAGAAAAGAGGAAAGGAGGGAAGGGAAGGGGAGGAAGGGGGAGGTTAAAGGAGGGGAGAAGGTAGAGATACGAATGACTGAAGTTGGGGTAGGAAAGGAATTATATGTATAAAGTTACTTCTTTGTCTTGAATCAAAAATGTTTTGCAAATTTTTGTAACTTTTAAATTTAAAAACAGAGCAAGAGATACTTAGGAAGCCATGAGAAGAGTTCCAAAAATGAACTGCTAAGAAACAGCAGCTGTGAGAGGAAAGTTCAAGGACCATCTACATGTCACCAGTGCCCTCTGGAAGTCCTGGGAAGGGCTGGGGAAGGTGGTATCCTGGGGCAGTTTATTTTATGATGAGTCTAAAAATGTAGGCGAGAGGTCCTCAGAGACCATGTCTCATCACATAGCCTTCAGGGCCTTCGGTCTGCTGGCTGATGGCCACCAGGAGGTGAAAAGCCAGAGAACAACTGTGAGTTCTCTGTCCCTTGCCTGGTGTTTTGGGTACTGCAGCAACTTTATTTTTGGAAACATCCCCAGAAGTGGAAGAGGTTTCACTCATGGGACTCTCATTTCCGCTGTAAGTACAAATAGAAGTCAGACAGAAAGTTGGTCACTAGCCATGTTGGTGGACACAGCCAAGAAAGAGTAAATGGAGCCAAATGTGATCTGGGTGGGAGTGTAGTGTGTAAAGGTAGACAGGGGCAGCACCCTGTGCCTGGGAGAGAAATGTGGCCTCACCTTTCCTTGTTGACAGAAAGAAAAGAAACTTTTGCTAAGTCAAGAATCTTGTCAACTAGCTTAAAAAGTAGCCAACTGGCTGTGCTTCCTCAGTTATCCATCTGTGAGTAATGGGAACTGAAAGCCAAGACGCCCTGCCAGAGAATTATGTGGGATTACAGGGAATTCCACTTTTTTTTCCCTTTATTATGGAGATTCCAATAGAGACTCCATTGGCACATGCCAGAGCCTCACCTAAGGGAGTTGACAAAGTAGAACATAGAAGGAAAATAGAGTGTTGACCTGGCCATTGAGGGAAGTCAGGAGAAGAAAGGTCACTGGGATGTCATTTTGAATTCTGCAAAGCAAGAACTACCTGCCATGTAGATAGGAAGAACGTATACATTTTACCTGGCTGAAACTGTGGACAGAAAAACAACCTGTGCATGGTTGCCCAAGGAATGGGCACTTTAAATAAGATAAACCCAGGTCTTCTTGTTCATTTTTTCCATCCTGAAAATCAATTAGGATGCATTAGCTTCTGTAATTTTATTTCATATGAGTTAAATGATAAATTTGCAAAAGTAAGAAGATGCTCCTAGGTTTATGTATGATGCTAAGAGTTTAGCATCTTTTTTATTATTTGTAATTGACATGAGATAATAGTACATATTTATGGGCCCAGTAGGATGATTCTATGAATATATACAACATACAATCAGGCTAATTAGCATTTCCATCTCCTTTAATACTTACCAAATTTCTTTTTTTTTTGGATCTTTAACCTCACTTGAAGATATTTATAAAATGTTAATAACTGCTGTGAACTATAGTTACCAACTACTGCTCTGTAAGACACTAGAACTTATTTCTCCAATATTTTGAATTGTTCTATCCCTAATTTTTTAGGGAAAGCCTCTAGCGACCACTGTCCATGCCTTCCTGCATCTAAGAGATCAACATTGTTTAGCTTCCTCATGAATAAGAATATGTAGGATTTGTCTTTCTGTGCGTGACTTAGTTCACTTACTGTTCTCCAGCTCCACACGCGATGCCACAGATGACAAGATATTCTTCTTCTTTATGGATGAATAGGGTTTCATTATACCCACAAGGGAGAATGAATATATGCTTCATATTTTCCTTATACATTCATCTGTTGAAGATGGATTCCATGTCTTGGCTATTGTAAATACTGTTGCAGTAAATATGGGAGTGCAGGCATATCTTTGATACACCAACTTCATTACTTTTGGATATATGTCTAATGGAATAACTGGATAACATAGTAGCTCCAATTTTACTTTTATTGAGAGAAAAACCTCTTATTCTTAATTTAGTGCTCCTCAAACTTCACCGCAAAATCAATTCCTATTTCATCAATATCCAGACATTTAGTAAGTGCCCTTGTGTGCCTGGGGTGTTATAGACATAGAGGACCTGCTTTGGGGACTATAGGTAAATGATGACATTGCACAGTTTTACAATCCTTTTCAGCTTGTACTGAATAAACACTAGCTCATTTAAATCTTGATTCCCAAGCAAATCTAAGAATTAGATGTCTTTAGTGTGCAAGTAAGAAAAGGTTTAAAGAGATTTGTGCAAAGGGTCATAGGAAGTTGAAAAACCAGAACTCAAGTTGAGATGTCTGATCTCAAAAACTTTAGATTAGCCAAGGAGACAAAACATAAATCTGTGAAACAATTAACACATTCTGTACTAAAGCACTGTACATTGACTCATTTTACATTGTTTAATGAATTCCATTCACGAAATGGCTCTGTGTGCATAGTCAATGAGTCCCTTGATGAGCATAAGAGATAAAATAGCTGAGATCATAATGTGTATAGACAGAAACAGAAATTATAGGAGTCCATGTGTTTTAGGTTGGTAATTTCATCCATTATCATTTCACTGATAGTATGGAAGAACAAAGAAGAGGTTAGCAGAATTCTTAAGTGTTGGCTACTTTAAGAGTTATTCATGGGGGCTGGGGAGGTGGCTCAGTAGAATAAGCCCTTCCCTGGTAAGTGCAAGGGTCTGAGTTCAATTCCCGGTTCTGTCAATAAATAAATAAATTAATTAATTAATCCAAGAGTCATTCATGAAGCAAAAATATACTGAGAAATTAGGTTATCAATAAAGTATCTGCTCTGCTTAGTTGGAACTCAGAGTCATCCAATCCACAACCCTCCAGTAACATTCTTTGACTGCTCTCATGCGTCTTACTCTGCCTTTCTTTGATGTTCAGAAAAATTTAAGGGCTCCACTTGCACAGGACATGGCCTGAACATTTTTGTTCCCCCAATTTGTTTGTTGAAAGCATGGTCCCTAGGGTGATTACATGAGAAAGCACAGCTTTGGGAGATTGCTAGATAATGAAGTTGTGGCCTCATGAGTAGGATCACTGCTGTTGAGATGATGCCTCGGGATGATGCCTTTTGTCTTTCTACCATGCAGGGACTGGTGAGACATACCATTCTACATCAAAAAGCAGGCTCTCACCAGACACTGAATCTACTGTTCCCTGTGTCATCGATTTTCTAGCATCTAGAGTTGTGAGAAATAAATTTTCATTGTTTCAAATAGAGCCAGGTTATGAAATTGTGCCAGGGCATCCCAAATGTGCTGGAGCAGTAGATATTTGCCACTCTTTCCACCTGTGGTTTTTTTCTCTATGGCAATTGCTCATCAAATCCCAGCATCATGAGCTTCCAATACGCAAATCACTCAAATTAGCAAAATCATTGTATTCTGCTTGGGACCCCCTCCCTATGCTTTGAGACTGAAAACACTTTCTCCCAACATTTTATTTTTGGAAAAATACTTCCTGCAGAGAGAAAACTAGGATGTTCACTAGTTTTGCTTTGTTGCTTTTCTTTCTGTTAGGAGATGAAAATCTGTACAGCCATAAGGCCCATAAAACAGTTGTTTCATTTATTTCATAAGGTCTTTAGTTATTTATTGTGTAAGGGAAGTTCACTGACAGTTAAGCTTCCAACATGGCTGGAGGCTTAACTGTTCCCATGTAGTTTTGAAATGATACAAATCTGCTATGAATACAGAGATGACACTACTTGACAGTTTTAAATTAATAATCTACATTAAATATTTAAGTAAAACATTTCAAAAATGAAAATGTAAAATAAAACTCCTAACCCAGGGGAGCACAAGATGAAGTGGAATACGAAAAATTGTATGTGTTCCAATAGAAAACAAGAAAGGAGAAAGAAATGAAGCAAAAATGTACGAAGATTCCATTGTCGAGAAAGGGCCTCAAAAGAATCAACAGATGGAACTGTTTACTCCTCACAATATAGAAATGATTGAGGTGTTTGGGAAAGTCTTTAAAATAAACACTAGATGTTTAACATTCTAGAATGGCTAATAAAGGAACTAACATCATGGAAGAATTAGATGTTATGAAAGATTAAATGTGGACATTAAAAACCATTAGAAAAATTGGGACTCAAAGAATGAGCAAAAAAATGAATTGATATATTAACGAATGAACAGTTCTTTGGAAGACGGAACTCAGAAAACCTGCCAGGTTATATAACACCAAGGAATAAAGGAACAAGCCACCACAAATACCATATAAACCTACTGAATTTTAGCCAAACACCTACAGAGCAAATAAACTTAGTATGACTTAATTATAAAGAAAAAGCTTACCAAAAAGATTACCAGGGAAAATAATCTTACTATACTTTTTTTCAGAGACTATTTTAATGAAAAAGCAAATAGATTTCAGGAATAATGATTTTCTGGCTTAATTGAAAAAATACATCCAGAATAATGGACAGAGTGATATGAATGATCCTAAATCAGGTAACTATCAATGCCAGCTTGTTTCTGGACTTTTTGTTCTGTAAGTGAATTTGCCTATGCTTTTGCTAATACAAAATTATATTAGTCCTAATGGCAATAGTCTTACAAAACATCTTGAAATTTGGTAATGTAAAAACTCTCACTTTTAAATAGCCTTGGTAAAATCTGAATAAAATATAGGCTTCACTTATTAATAATGTGTCATATGAATTCATTTACTGCAATGGCAATGTAATATAGGGAACATTATGTGTGAATATATAGGGTATTTTCTGTATAATCTTTGCAATTTTGTGTGAAGGTACATAGGAAATTCTCTATAGTTTTCAGTAAATATAAAGCTGCTCCAACATAAAAAAGTGTGCTTTTAAAAAAATCACTTCTTCCCTTCATTTCTTTGCACCTACAGGTTAAGTTTACAATAAGCTTGCCAATTTCAACAATAAAATTACCCATTTTATTTTGGATTCAATACATATAAAAGGGTTAAAGAGACCTGAATTTAACTAAGTACCTGATAAGCCACAAATAAGCTCTATCTCACCACTGATTTACATTTTTAAGTATTTCTTTAATCAGGTTCCCAGTTTTCAGTGTAGCATTCTTTTTTT
>NDGM010968967.1:0-15446 GCA_002564305.1 Octomys mimax
ACCCCTATGTCTTCAAGAGTTCCTCCTACTTTCTCTTCCAGGAGATTTACTGTTTCTATTTTATCTTTGGTCCATTTTGACTTTAGCTTAGTGCATGGTGACAGGCCTGGGTTCAAATTTTACTTTTTGGCATGTAGAGAGTCAATTTTTCCAGCACCATTTGTTGAAGCAACTTACACACCTGAATGAAGAAGAGATGGACACCATGGAAGAGATCTTGTTTTAGTGTTGAAGTATCCTACCATGGGAACTAGGGGTGCAAATCCTTGGAAGATAGGCTTGGAGAGAGAGAGTATTAATTAGGGATCTCCAGGGATCCCCTGGGATGCACATGATCAGTCCAGGAAGTTTACAGGGCCTGGATGTGTTCAGGAAGTCAAGTTTGGACAGTGAGATCATCGCAGGGAGTGGTTCTGAAGGAAAGAGTAGATGGTCAGTGTTATCACTGAACTCTGGCACTGTCATCTACATTAACCAGAAAACTAGTACTCTGAAGTGTTAGAGGCTAATATATGTGTGATTTGTCTGCACTAAAATCATAGTTTTCTGGGCCAGGCAAATAGCTCAGCAGATTAGAGCACTGCTTAGGCAGACACAGAGACCGGGGTTCGATACGCAGGCTGCCGCGCTGGCCCCATCACTGGGGTGCCCTGAGACGGCAATTGAGACTAGGCGTACTGGCACACACCTGTAATCCCAGCACTTGGGAGGCTATAAACAGAATCACTACCAGTCCGATCTACATAGTGAGACCCTGTAGATCCTGTACTAAATACAAAAAAGTAGATAAATAAAATAAAAATAATAGTTTTCTTAATTGTGGTTGGGTGATGTCCATGAGTCGCTCATAGGCCTTTCTCCCTCTGCTGATATCTGGAGAGCCAGGGGATTATAAATATACATACACAAAAGAGAGTAGCACAACAAGAGAAGATCCTCAAGGTCTCCCAAATCTCTGAAGACAGAGCAACTGGATATAAGCAAAGGGGAAGTAAATGCCAAGTGGCAGAACTCCGTGAAAAGTTTGTAGATGGGATGAAGAAACTAGATGAGCTCAAAAGTAAAATAGATTTTCAAAAATCTATGGCAATCACTACATATATCCTAACTAAAATTGAGGAAAATCAGTTAAAAATTGGACAAACCAACCAAAATGGCTCAAGACATGACTGATACTCAATAAAAATATAGAATCCTCAAAGGGATGTCAGGCAGAAATATCTGAAATAAAGAACTCTAGATTTCCTAAGTTACAGAAATGACCATTGAAAAGACAGAATGTATGAAACTGAGGACAAAATGGTAAATTATGAAGAAACAATGGAGGAAGATATAAAAAATAAGAAAACAAGAAAAATACATTCAGCAGTTTCTGGACAACACAATGAAGATCAACCTAAACCTAACTGGAGGTAGAGAAGTGGTAAATGACAATGCAGATGGAATTATTAATATATTTACCCATCTTTTTTTTTCCTTGAAGTTTTCAAATAGTATGCATTTATCCAACACAGATAAGAATAGACCATAAAGCAACATAATGTGAATAACCTAGGTCTGAAATTGTTCCTTATAAAAGAGTTCTTGAGAGGCAGTTATTTGTCTGCCTTTAGGCTATATATTGTGATTAAGGATGAAAGAACCAAAAAAGATTTTCTTGAAGAAATATGGCATCACACATGTGTCCATGCAGGCATTTTCAAATAATTCTCTTGTTGAGGAGCTGGGAAAGACTATGAGGAAAACAAAGGTTGTAGAAATACTTAAAGAACATTTCTCCTTGTGGACCTGACAGATCCCCAGGGCTGCCATGCCAGAGCAATCTCAAAGACCATTTTAGAACAGAAAATTTCACAAATATAAGGGATCAACATCAAGGAAACATGGCTGCAACGGCACCAAATAACAATGACGAGAAACAGAAGTACACCAACACATGGCCTTATTAAGTTGATAGATTATAAAATGATTACCAGAAATTTAAAACCAGTTAGAGAAAAACAAAAGCCATAAATAAAAGTAAGCCCATTAGTATTACAGCAGACTTCTCAACACAAACCGTAAACACCCAAAAACTTGGAGTGAATATTCTAAGCTTGGGATGAAACAAATAACTTCTAACCTAGATTAACAACCCAAAAATGCTTTCTCACACACTATATGGAGGAATAGAGACAATTCATAAAATAAAACAGCTCAGTAGATTTATGACTATGAAATCAGCACTGTAGAAAATACTGAAGAATATTGAGGGTAGAAAAAGTGAAATTGATACAGCTAAAATTCCAGATGACACAAAAACACCAAGTGAAATCAAAGGATAAACAACAATAACAACAAAAAAGTTAGGAAAAGAAAAATAAAAAGGAGCCATCGATAAAGAAAGAATGCAATAGTAGTAAACAATAAACATATGTCAGCAATATTTCTGAATATTAATAACCTTAATTCCCCAATTTAAAAAACATACATTGGTAAACTGGTTTTAAAAAACAGAATTCAATAACCTGTACAATGCAAGAAATGCACATAATCCAGCAAGTATTGATAATAGCAAACTTCAAGCGAAACATGATTTGAAGAGACAATGAAGTTCACTCTATAACATGTAAGGGAATAGTTCAACAAGATATAACATTTATGAATATTCATGCACCAGACACAGGGGCACCTGTCTTCATTAAACAAATATTGCTAAACATAAATGATCAAATAAATGGTAATAAAAACATAGTACGGATCTTAACATCCCACTCTTGAAGACAGATAGATCAACCTAACAAAAATCAATACAGAAGCATGAGAGCTGAACCATGCCCCTAATATATAGATTTAGAAGATATTTACAGAGTACTCTACCCCATTATAAGAGAGTATACATTATTTTCTGCACCACACATGATTTTCTACATAGAAGGACTCAGATGTTCCAACAAAAGACCCCTGGAACTAATAACCAAGGTCAATACCAAGGCAGAGTACATACTCAACAATCAAAAGTCAAGAGCATTCCTATACACCAAAACAAACTCAGTGAGAAGGAAATCAGGGAAACAGTACTTTTCATGGCATCATTAGGCAAAATGAAATACTCAGAAATTAACCTAGCCATGGAAGTGAAAGAACTCTACAATGAAAACCATAGTACTCCAAAAAGGAGGTCAAACAAGATGTCAGAAAAATGGAAAAAAGACAGCTCCTGTGTCTGGGTGGGCAAGACCATGCTTTCAAAACTTCTACACAGATTTAATGAAATTCCAATGAAAATACCAATAACATTCCTTACAGAACTAGGGAGAAAAATTCCTAGGATTCACATGGAACTAGAAGAGACCTAGAATTTCAAAACAAATTCTGAGCAAGGCAAGGGGCACCCAAATCCTAGACTTAAAGTTATACAACTAAGATATGGTGATTTTAAAAAAAGAAAAGAAAGAAAGCATGGTATTGCCTAAAGAACAGAAATGTGATCAATGGAACAAAATATAAGACAGAAGAAAATACGCCAGGCACACTCAGTTATGTTACCTTAAGCAAAGGTCTAAATTTCCTTTTTGGAGAAGGAAGCCTCTTTTAAAAAATAGCACTGGCAAACTGGCTATTCACACACTTAAACCTACACTTATATATCTTGCCACAAACTAAGCTAAAATCAAAATGGATCAAAGACTTACTCATTAGAATTTTAAAAATCTGTTGGAAGACAAAATAGGTAAATCTTGAAGATATAGGTGTAGGCAAAGAGTTTCTTTAAAAATGTTACACAGGAAATAATACCAAGAAAAAATACATGGGATCACATTTAATTAAAAAGCTTCTGTACAGCAAAGGAAACTAGCAACAGAGTAAAGGGACAATCTAGAGAACAGGAAAAAATATCACCAGCTACTCCACAAATGAAGGGCTAAAATTTAGAATATATAAATAACACAAATATTATACCCCCAGATTTAAAGCCCCAGTGAAAAAATGGTCATCTGAAATGAATAGATGCTTCTCAGATGAAGAAATAAAAATGGTCGTAAGTCCATGAAATAAAAGTGGCCAACATTGTTGGCCATTCCAGTAAAGAAAATTAGCTCCATCTTATTACAAAAAGAATAACTATCATCAAGAAATCGACCAACAACAAATACTGATAAAGCTGTAGTGAGAAAGAAATCCTTCTTCATTATCAGTAGGGGCATATAAATAATCAGTATGGAGATTCCTGAAGAAAATCTAAAACAGAAATTTTAATCTCCCCAGCTATTCGTCCTCTAGGTATCTGCCTAATAGAGTTACTGACATCACAGCACAGTGACATATGCATCCTCAAGTTTATAGAAGCACTGTTCAATATAGCTCAACCTTGGAAACAGCCTATACAGTATTATCCATCAACTGGTGAATAATCAGAGAAAGTTGGCATTTATACACAATGGAGTATCACTCAACCTCAAAATACAATCTTGAGTTAGTTGTAGGAAAATGGGTGCATCTTGAGACCTTAGTGTTACTTGAAGTACTTTAGACACATAAGGTCAGACATTACACTGTTTTTATATGAAAACAAACATATATGAAATAATGTAAAATAAAAGAAATAGTAGAGAAAAAGAAAGAAAATTATTACAATCCATGAATAATATAAAATGTATCCTGACAATACAATTTTCTCACATTTTTGTATGTGTTTTGGCCTATTAGTCTAGTTTTAATCCATACAGTGTAACCTTAGACTATGAGTAACAGCCATGAAAGCTCCACAAGATGAGCAAACATTTCCAAGAATTTTAACTCAGTGAATGATGTCCTGTAATGTGAATAATGTGTCACAGCAAGCACCACGTAATCACAGCCAGTCTGAGTCTTTGCCTGTCATCTGTCTGTCCATCTGTCTGTCTCTCTGTCTCTCTCTGCCTTGATGTGCATGTGCTTCAGAGATGACTGATAAATTATAAAGCTTCACTCTATGTGATCATTAACTATAAGGACTTGTAAGATAAATCAATGATTCTGATGCTGAAAACATAAAAGGGGAGGGGAAAGAAGGGGATGAAAAAAATGGGAATGTGTCATGTATGCATACAAGAACTCAAACTATTCACATAAATTTGAAACTGGAGTCCTATCTCTCACCATGTACTAAGCTAATACTATGATGGGTCAAAGAATAAAACATTAAAACAGAAACACTACACCTACCTACAAATAAAATCCATGAAACACTAAAGTCACAGGCGTAGGAAAGAATTTTCTAAATAGAACTTCGATTGCATTGGATATCACAATAAGAATCAATAAGTTAAAAGCTCCTGTACGGTAAATGAATCAATTGGTAGTGTGAAGAGACAACCTATAGTATGGGAAAAATATTTGCCAGCAATTCCTCGGACAGAGGGCTAATACCTAGAATGTCTAAGGGACTCAAAAGCAGTCAGGCCACCTAAAATAAAAGACTAAATCAAGAAATAGACAAATGAATTGAACATACTTCACAGAAAAAGAAGTATAAATGGTCAACAACTATATGAAAAAATGTTCAATATCTTTTGCCACTAGGGAAATTCAAATTCAAACAGCGATAAGACTGCACCTTACACCAGAAAGAATGGCAATTATGAAGAAATCAGAAAACAGCAAAGGTTGGCTAGGCTGTGGTGAAAAAGGAACATTCCTATATTGCTCTTGGGAATGTAAATTAGTACAACCATTAGAAAATCAGTATGGAGCTTTCTCAAAGAAGTAAAACTAGAAAATCTTCATCACCCAGGTATCCCCCTTCTTGCAATCTTCCTCAAAGAGATTAAGACATCATACTACATTGGTACATGCATATCAGTGTTTACAGCCACTCTGTTCACTACAGCTAAGTGCAGTGGAAGTGGCCTATGGAGATGATAGGATAAGCAAAATGTGGTACCTAAGCATAATGGAATACTACTCAGCTATATAAGAAAAACAAATCTAAGATATGTATAGGAAAATGGAGAAACTTGGAAAATATACTATGGAATGAAAAAAAACAGGCACACAAGTTTAAATATCACATGATATCCCTCATTTGACTAAGGCAAAGTACAAAGAAAATAATAAAGGATGAGTAGAAGGAGACAGGCAGGTGGAAGGGAAGCAGTCTAAGAGACCAAGGGTGGGAGTGAGGGGAAGTGGAAAGAGAAATAAGCAGGACAGAGACATGCTTGCACAGAGCCTAATGATGCCAGTGAAGGTAGAAATCAATTGCCTATCAAACATGTGATAGGACTGATAATATTAATAAGAATGGAAATGGGGAGGGGAGTGAATGCAGAAAGGTAGGATGGGAGGAGGGAAAGGAAAGGGGATTAGGAAAGAAACACACTGTACTATGCACATATACCCACTCTCCAGGAAGATTATAAACGCATGTACTAATAATATCTAAACAATAAATCAACAAGAGCAAGATAGCTACATAAACACTATGTTAACATTAAATAAATTGCATAGAAATATACTGGGAGTCAAAGAAATTACAGGAAAATTAAGAGCACTTCAAATTGTGTTATAGTAAAATTTGTGGAATGTAGCTAACAGTGTTTAGTAAGAAATGTATATTTTTAAATTTTTATATTAAAAATTCAGATGTTTATAATCAGTGACATATTCCTATCCTAAGAATCTAGCAGAGTACAAATCAATTAAAATCAACATAAGTATACAAATGGAAATGCTAAATACGAAAGCAAATACAAGTGGACTAGAAAGCAAATAGTAGAAAAGAATTAAAGCCTAAAGGAGGAAAAGGGAAAAGCAAATTTATCAGCATTTGGAATGAAGGTGGAGATACCACCTCCAACTCCACAGCCCCTACAAAAGACCACATACTGAGAGCTAAAAGAAAAAAAAATCTCAAAGCATGCGAGGGAAGCTATAGTAGGCTACCTCTGTGCAAGAAAAAAGTCTAATTTAGCACATTTCTGCTTGTTTTCAAAAACAGAAATATAGGAGAATAAATGAAATAAATAAAACTGGGTACATAACAGTGTAAGCACAGGTTAGGGAGGATGGGGGTATGAAAGGGGTACAAGAAAAAGGACAATTGTTTTCTTTGTTTTTAAGAGTACAATAATAACTTGGTTCAATTTGGTTTTGAAACAAAAGCATTTGGCAAAATTTTGCTTCTACTTGCAAATCCCACATCAGGTGACAAATGGGACCATAGCTATCTTCTCCACACAAAGTCAAATGCAGCCCTCTTCCCCCAAACCCTAAAACTCAGTTTGAAAATCAAGGTACCACTGTACTGGGAATTGAACCCCATGCCTTCACACTGAGTGACAATCCCAGTCCCTCTAAGTCACTTTTCTTTTTGTTTTTATTCTAAGACTGAATCTTGCGAGGTTTCCTACTTGTCCAGGATAAGTCCAACCTTGCAGTCCTCCCGTCTCTGCCTCTCAGAGTGCTGGGATCAAAGACGTGCACCCATTTCTGGAAAGGCATAGGGCTTCTGAGTATGTTCTCTGTTTAGCCTCCATTTAAAGACTGTACTAGTACATAACATATTTAACAATATAAATGAAATAATGTTATTTAAATTTGTGTCTGTTTCACTTAACGTTATTATTGTTATGATGTTTATCCTTCTTTACAGAAGACTAGAACTCCATGGTGTATAAACATCACAATTTCTTTATCCATTCATCTGTTGATGGGCATACAGACTGTTGCTAAGATTTTGAAACTATAAGTTGTGCTGCTATAAACTTTAGTGTGTGTGTTAAAGAGTGAAATAAAGGATAGGTGACAGGAAGTAGGGAGATCTTTTTTTGTAAATGAGAAGGGGAACGAGAGAAGGAGGAAGGGTGAGGGAAGGAAGGGAAAGGGGATTAAAAAAAGAATTTTAAAAAAGGAAAGACATTTTTCAAATGGCATGGGGAATAGTGTTGTAGGGAGAGACAGGGAGGGCAGTGGAGAAAAAGAAATTAAGATGTGTTGCATACATGGACAAACTTCCCACATTAAATGTAACCCTTATGTACTGCTAACATGGGATGATGAAAAATTAAATGAAAAAAAAGGACATGAAATCAATTAATTTTTTTTTTTGGTATGGAGATTGAATTCTGGACCTTGTGCTTGCCAAGCAGGAGCTTAAGCCATTGAGCTATCTCACCAGCCCAAAATAGAATGAAATCAATAAACATAAAGGATAAAAGAATAAAATGGGATAGGAACAAATTCATGAACACAATCAAATGAGTAACAACCACACTGAAAGAGAAACATGTAACTTTTGAATACATTACTTACATTCAAATAAACTTGAATACATTATTTTTACTCTATCTTTTCAAGCTAAGCACAAGAACAGTAAGCAAATGTTAAAGTGTAGATAATAGGTGTCTTTTCACAGTTTTAGATTAACAATATGCATGGCATTCCTTGGGTGCAGCTGGTATGTAAACATATCTTCCTGTCTGTCTCATTTTTCTCACCTTCTTCTCCTTTCCCTTTATCTCTTGACTTCCATTCTGTAGCTACTCGTTAGAGAGTACTCATGTCCTTGTCTTTCTTACATGTTTTTCTTTTGTGTCTCATGTTGTAGTTACGCATCAGTCGTTTTTACCATACTTGTCTCTGTGGCAGAGGTGGGATCTCGTCTCTGTACTTTCCTAGTAATTGGCCCACAGGAAATTCACAAATCACCTTCCCTGAAATCATTCTAATTGATTAGTGGGAGGGGGCACAGGCTCTATATCTATAAGCATATCCCTTTTCGTCATTTTTTTCTAAAGAAAAATTAACAAATGTATTAAAATTTTTCTACCTCACAAGATAGTACACCAAACACTATGCATGAATTCACATAGAAGTTTCCAAGTCCAACAGAATAAATAACCCTAATGCCAGGACTATGGTTACACTTGCCACTGCATTTCATCAGCATTCATTTTTTTCTCAAAACAAAATAATGATGGGGGCTGCCAGACAATTCATTAACTGCAAGATAAGAAAAGAGAGATGGTGTCTGGCTGCCAACATCTCACAGAGGCCTTATTAGGATGTGGGGATCCTCACAAAGCAGCAAAATGCAGAAGCTGCACATCAGAGGATCAAGAACCAAGCACAATTAAAGAGCAAAGGTCTTCAGAAGCACGAGAACAGGCTGGCTGAGTGTTATCTGGAACAACAATGTCTGAGCCTGGGAACTTGCCAGCTCTCAGGTCTGCTGCTCTATGCTAACAGCCTCATGCTTCCCCAAGGTCATTGGTGGTGAACCTGGCAGAGCCAAGGACCCAACCTGCAACCCAAGCCCACTTATTGATCTCAAGGTGCCAACACTGCAACTGAACCAGAAGGCTGAAGTTTTAGGTTAGAACAAAACAACTCACACATTAGCATCTTTTGTCTTAAAAAGAAAAACAATCACCATGCATGCCACAGGTTCACCACCACTAACTACCCTATAGTCTCCGCCCTCATCCAGGGAGACTTGGGTCCCAATGGGAAACATGAGCAGTCGGGGCTCAATTAAATATGGTGGTTATGGCTTCCTTATGTGAAAACCGACAATTACCTGAAAAAGAAAAACAGTATAGTTTTAGATCACAGGAAGGAATCATGATGATTATCCTGTTTTCATAAAAAACATCCTTTTCTGTCAGTGGGGTAAAAGCTGGAATGACATCTCTGGGGAGGTGACTGGGCAATGCTAAAACTGACCCAGAAAGGCTTTCACTCACTCAGCAGTTTCACTTTCCGGAATCCACACTATAGAGCTGCTAAGAAATCTCAAAAGCATCTGTTTCCATAAGTGCATCCGTGTGCCAGAGTCTGATCCAGCAGTTCCATTTCTTCAACCGTGCTCCTCATTACCCTAATTTCATGAAATAATACAAAACTAAATCAGTGCAATTCCTAATTCTTTCAATGGTGTCATTTCCATTACCTTTAATGGTATCGTCATTTTTTACCACAATCCGAGGCACAGACAGACTTGTGCTTTTCATGAAAGCTGGACGTAGCGTAATTATTTTCTTTTCCCATTCATAGCGTGTAACTTGCTAATGCTCTTACAGATGCTCTTACAGATTTTTTTGGGGCTCAACATTCAGAGTATGTCTTTTCTCCCCAATCAATTGAAGTGATTAGAACAAAGATGTATGGAAAATTTCCAATTAGTCAAGTAGGCCAGAGATATAATATAGTTTCTCAATGTCTATAAGCTTCAGGCTCTCGGCTATGTGATGTGCATAGTGCTGCCATCAACTCTGTCAGGCCATCGTGAGAACTGCATAGGTTACCACAAATAAATCATTCAAATAGTGATTGGTTTACTGTGAAGACTCAAAATTTGTTGCTACCAACAGCCACCCACCACACTGGCTGATGAAAACAGCCTGACAGAAGGCAGTGTAGTGCTTGCTTGTTCTCACGCAGGTGTATCACTTGCCATCTATACCGGGGAAGGCACCTTCCTTCCCTGGACCTCCTTTTCTTCATCTATGTATGTGACTTCGTAGACCAACTTTTCTGTAAGTTGCTTCTCAGTTCTGAAAGCTCCTTATTTTAGCTCATTAGTTATCAGTTCAGGGTAAGAAATAAGGTACACACGGATGCTGATACCGTCATTTTGTCAAAACACTGATTGTAACAAGTGAAGTATAGACGTTGGGGATATCAGACTGCAAAGGCTATCGTGAACTTGCTTGTAAGTGAATAGGAGCAAACGCAAGTAACCACGCAGCGATGACACCATGTCACCAGAGCTGTAGCAAGGGAAGCTCAAGGTCAGGGAAGTGGGTGGACAGTCTGTCTCCTAAGAGCAGTAGTAGGTCAGCTAGGTACTCAGTGACACGCAGGAGTCACTCTCAAAGCCCAGGGGTGACAACTGAGTAGATAAGTGTTCATGCTTAGCCTTATCTCAGCCAAGGGACCACTCTTCTGTTCGCTCTTTTGTCTTCCCCCTGCTCTTTATTTGCCAGCCCACTCTGAATTGGAATTCAAAAAGTGTTGCAAAATTCTACTAAACATCAGAATGAAATTAAACATACCATGCTCTTAAAAATGTGCATGGGAGGGGGGCGATTAGGAAGAAATATTTCCTGGCTATTTGTTTCACTATTTTAAAATGTTTGCTTTGTTACTTAACTTCAGACATTGAGATTTATATTTTTTAAGTGACCATCACATAAAAAGAAGTTTGTGTTAACTTTCATTTATTTTTCTTCTTTCAGAAATATATCAACAGAGAAAAACACAGTTGCTGAATAGAGTTTTATTCAAAAAAAAAAAAACAAAAAAACCAAAACCTTAGAGTCATACTTTTCTGGAGAATATTCCTTATGCCGAGTGTCATAGCACATGTCTGTAATCCCAGCACTCAGGAGGCTGAGGCCTGAGGATCTTTGTGAGTTTGAGGCCAGCCCGCATTACAAAGTGAGCTCAAAGCAAGCCTAAACTGCATAGTAAGACCCTATCTCAAAAAGACAAAAAAAAAAAAATCCTTACATATAGTCTCTAATATAGTGTTATATAACAATGTCAAGTGTTATGAACATGTCTAAATAAGTGTGTCTAAATGAAACATAAATAAATACCAATGTCTAAATAAATACCAATAAGGAAAATACTCCTGTAAGAATTCCGTCACTGAAGGTAGAATTTTTCTTTTAAAAGGAATGGTTCAGAAAAGCTTATTGGGGCAGAAAGTTTTAGCAAGAAGAGAGCAAAAATGGAAAAAATATAGAGCAACAGCAAATCAATAAAAACAAGACCAAGTTTTTCTTGACTACAAATTACACTTGGCTTTCGAAGGCTAGTCTTACTGTTTTACTACTGGTGTTAGTTTCAATTTAGTTAATGACAGTATTTCTGGTATCTTCCACTAAATAAATTATGATCTAGCAGTGGCCAGGATTTGATCCCCAATGTGCTGTGCTGGCCCTGCTCCTGGGGCACCCTGAGATGGCAATTGAGACTGGGCACGGTGACATGCGCCTGTAATCCTAGCTCTTAGGAGGCTGAACACAGGTGGATCACTATGAATCAATCTATGCATTAAGATCTTGTAGACCCTGTACTAAAATACAAAAATAAAAATGTATAATTTCTGAAATAATTATCCTTCCTTCTTCAGTACATGAAAACAAGTGTGTGATTTTCTTGGACTATGATAGAATTCATAATGTAACAAGTACTTTGACTACATATGTATATTTCTATGTAGAAAACACTCAGCACAAAAGGCACAAGAATTATAAAACAGTACAAACTAAATCTACTAAAGTTTTGTATAAATTGAGCTTTAGAAGTTTTCGTGGTAATGGTGAGGGTAGAACCCAAAGCTTCATGCATGCCATGTGTTGGCTCTACCACTGGGCAAAATCCCCAGGCTCTAAAGTACAGTTCTAAATGAAACAGATTTGAGGACCTGTCATTTGTTTATTGTATAAAAAGATCAAAAGTCTTCTAAAGCTGTATCTTAGGGCAACTTTGGAAAGTTCAAGGTAGACAGTACATTCCCAAATGTATCATTCTTGCATTTTGACACCCTACATCAGCCTTGGCATCAAAGCTCTACAATTTGTCTGAAATATCAATGTTTCTACCCTTTCTCTCAACTCTGACCTGAAGGATGCCAGGGACTCAAGTATGTGTATATGATTTTTTGGAACATGCTGCTTCAGAGTTATTTCAAAAAGTTTGTAAGGAAAAATTAAATGGCATACAAACACACGATAATCTCACCACTACAAGGAAAGAGAATAGAAAGCCTGCCTCTATCTCTTTTCCTGCTCCCTTTCCCAGCCAGAGCAGTAAGTCCCAGAGTCCCTGGCATCCTTCAGGTCAGAGTTGAGAGATCATTTGCTTTTCACATCTACCATTTAGTAGTGCTGATTTTATGCCAAGCAGATTGAGTGAGTTTAAGTAAATGACCTGAGACAATAAAGAAACTGCGAGTTGGACACATGAAAGAGTACTAACTGAAACAGATTTGCTAGAAGAATCAAAAACTGCCACATAAGATGAAGCCACTCCTTTCATGTGCATTCCCCAGGGCCTGACACTGAGGAAGCTGAGACGTCTGTGTGCTGAAGTTCTCATACCCCAAGGAAAATGGAAGACTGTCAGTCCTGGTAATTGGGAGCTTGTGTCTTAATGTCTGTAGATAAAAGGTGGGGTCCTGGCCCTAAGAGAGTTAGAAAGTTAGAGTTGAGTTTCCTGAACAATGCTCAGGTGCTTACAAGCCCTTCTCTGCAAAGGTGCATACAGGAAACAAAATCAAAAACAAAATATCTGAAGATTAGCACAAGGAAGATGTTATGGTTTGTGTCTAGTTGTGCCCCTAAAGCCTCATGTAGGTCATAGGCAGATGCAGTTGGAGAAGGAGAGAGTGACTTGAGGGGTGGGGCCAGAGGACAAGGGCAGAACTTGAGGAGCAGGACCAGAGAGGCATGAACCCTTAAACTGGCTAGCCTGTGCTTTCTGACAGGTGTGGAGAGGGTCATCCTGGACACAGCAGTGCTCCCGCCTCTCCTCCAATGTCTTGAAACCTCCAGTAACTGTGAGCTAAATAAACCTTTCCTTTCCTCATTTTAAGTGTCGGGTATTTGTCCCAGTAACAAGGAAGAGTAACTAAAACAGAATTTATAAGAAATTTGTATCTTCACCTAAGCTATGGATTTAAACAAAGATGCATTCCTCCCTGAGAAAGTGTAATCATATGGATTTGGGATTGTGACATACCCTGTGCAAAGCATTCCTAAATGTCCAACTCAAGTAACTGATATAAACCTATTCTTAAGATTTTGAGATTCTGGGAGGTCCCATCAGAAGCCAGTGCAAAGATACTCTGAATCCCATCCAGCTAAGTGCTACTGAATAAAGTAACACTGAAACAAGCAGACAAAAATATAAAACATACAAGAAAATCCTTTCCTCTGAGAATTAATAAACATAAATAGATTAGCTAAGCCTACAAGAATTTCAGGTAACAGGAAATCTGAACACATACAAATTAGGCTAAGAAAATTAAAAAACAAAAATTTCAAAATGTAAAAAACAACTTTAGAAAAATGATAATTTCAGCAATCCCTCAAGGGATGGGCAGAAACAAAAATCAATGAAACTGAAAACTCCACAGATAAGTTCTAACCACTTACTTGATAAAAATTAGAAAATGTTGTAATAATATGTTTTGGCAAGGAGGTAGAACATTGGAAACTTATGTATTTGCTTTATGACAAAATAAAAATTTATAACCAAATACTAGGAGAATGGGGGCTTATACACTCTTGTATGGAAGAGCAAACTGATACAACCACCTAGAGAACCAAAGTAGCATTATCCAATAGATAATTGAAGCTCCTGTGACTCTAGTATACTCAACTGTTCTGCTCTTATAAAAATAACCTAGAGTTTCTCAACCTTGTGCAATAAGAAAGCATGTAAGAAGAATTTTTATTGAAATGAAATCAATAGGATAATTTTTAAATTGTGGTGGGCTCAGTGTGTAATTTTGGGTAGTGTATACCCCTTGCTTATGTGAGGTCCTGGGTTCTATTGTGAGCAACACACACACACACACACACAGTTGCATTTCACACACACATTCAGGCACACATACACAAATTGTGATTATAGTCACATAACACATATTATATAGCAGACAAAAGGCATAAATATACACTGAAATGGATCTCAGGAATAAATCTTGCTTTGTGTCTTGTAACTTGTTTTTTTCTCCCAAAAGTGGTTCATCTTTACAAAATATCAGAAAGTTTAAACTAACTAGTATGTTGCTTTGATATACATAATTACTTATACAGTAATTTTTTAAAATAGAATAATCTCTAGTTCATAAAGACATAAAGATCTGCCTTCCTTTAAAATTAAAAGCAAGAAAAAAACAATTTCCAGATTAAAAATTGTATTCTATGGCTTTATAAAGAATTCTCATTTTCATCTTTCTTCTATATATTCTCAATTATTCTAAGACAAAAAACAAAAATTTCAAAATACAGAAAAAAAATTGGAAAAATAGTAATTTAAGCAATCACTCAAGGGATGGGCAGAAACAAAAATCAATGAAATTAAATATTCTACAGATAAGATCTAACCACTTGCTTGATAAAAATTAGAAAATGTTGTAATAATATGCTTTGGCAAGGAGGTAGAACATTGGAAATTCCCCTAATTATTTTTAGAGGATAGACCGCTTCAAAAAGCAGTCAGGCTCAGGATGCTGTGGTTTGAGCCCCATATTCTCAACCATTTCCAGACCTGCCCTGAAGGTATCCTGAGCCAGCCAAAAAAAAAAAAAAATCATTCTTATTTTTAGAGGATACCCTGAATCCCATCCAGCTAAGAGTGCTACCAAATAAAGTAACACTGAAACAAGTGGGCAAAAACATAAAACATACAAGGAAATCCTTTCCAATGAGAGTTAATAAACATAAATAGATTCTTCTAATTATTTG
>NDGM010968980.1:0-10905 GCA_002564305.1 Octomys mimax
AATATCCTGCCTGCTTCTTGTACTATGGATAACCACTAAGAAGATAACAATGTACAATGTATTTATTATGTAAACTGTCCTATTAATCAGCTGTGAAACTGTCTCACTCATATTTATTTCTCAATTTTAAAAAAAAGGTTGTATTTAAAAGGCAAAACTTAGGAAACACCCAAAGCTCAGAGCTCTTACACCCTAGATGCTTGGGGCTCCACATAGGTGAAAAACAGTAACAATCACTGGATCGGCTTAGACAGTGTTGCCTACTACGTGGTGCCATGGTTAGTGAGGAAAAAGGAAAAACGGTCTTCTTCCATACAAGGGCCAACAGGTGATAGAAGGTAGGGGTTCAGATTTTACCTCCACATCCTAAAAGCCCCCAGATGGCCACAATTCCCCCCAGGGAGCTCCTGGCCACCAGCACATCTTCTCGGACACAGCTAACCTAGCCTGATGATTTTATTCACTAGCATATTTCTGTTTCGTGACTTACCTTCAACTTCTTTTTCATTTCTGAAGTCGCCTGCATCTTCTTATATTCTGTTATCTCTGTGGCTTGAAGGGCAGTCTTGGATTTCAAAAGCCAGTTCAGCAGCTCTGTGCTTACAGCATCAAACCTGATTTAAGACGCACGAGTTACTCTCTACCATTTATTTTCTCCCAGTGTTTTATTCGGCTCAAAAAAGAACAACCCAGATATCCATCAGGTACGGGCTTTGAGAAAGTGACCCCAAAACACAGCAACCATATAAAATAAGATCAGACACTCACAGATAAGAGTGGGAAAAGAATAATATTACAGTGTTAATACATTAATTAAATGTTACTCGAAGTTTTATAACCTCTTGTAGATAACAAAAACCGGATTTGGCTCGGTGATGAACAGAGAAGAGCGAGTACAAACACTCCTAATGCAACGCCTTCTTCTGTTCAGTGTGTAATTGTGGGGCCTTAGTAGATGGCCAGCGCTGTCACAGGGAGCACGCACAGGACTGCTGATGGCCCGGTGACTCAGACACAGTAGTCTCAGCCTGGGGAGCTTGCGGTCTCCAGGAAGCAACGGCAGAGTGCTCCACGCTGATTCCTGCAGTGCACAGGCCTGGCTCCTAACGCGGGGAAAAGGAAGGGGTGCTTCCTGGGGTAGCATTTGACTGTGCTTAGCAGTTTTCCTTGCAAAGAGAAAACAAAGGACAGATCACATTTTGCAAACTACAAAAATCAGTGTGTGAGGAATAGACAGCACTTGCAGGGGAGAATGACTGATCGCGCGGCCCAGAATCGCAGGCTCCGGAGACACTAGGAGGCTCTGCGCTGCCGTGGAAGGAGTCTACA
Organism: Octomys mimax; assembly: GCA_002564305.1. NCBI lineage: Eukaryota > Metazoa > Chordata > Mammalia > Rodentia > Octodontidae > Octomys > Octomys mimax. The sequence goes on from NDGM010968980.1 coordinate 1,330, forward strand.
CCTAACCAAGGCAGTCTGGACTCAGCACGGGCTGCTTGCTTAGACTGACAGGATTGTGCTCAGACTTCTGTGTTCCCTGAGGAGCCGAAACTGAAGAGCGACCAAGAAGAAAAGTCTATGGTTCTGAAAAGCACCAGCACCCAAGAGTGTCAGGGGAGGCGGAAAAGGGGGCAGGCGCCACAGGTGCTGAGAAGGCTGTCACATCCACAGGAGGCGGATTGGGAAAAGAAAGCTCCAGGACAGCGGGCCAGAAGCCAGGCCCGTGGCTGAGTGTTTCCCGTGTACGCACAGGCACCTGACGAAGCGTGTACGGCTATCGCGCCTCTCGGAGCTGAAGTTCAGCCAGCTCATGGAGGCCAAGTACCCGTCCACACACATACATGGCAGGGCCGCAGTTCAAAGCAAGGCAGGCCCAGCACGCTGTCCAGAGCACGTCAGACCCTAACGCAGTTACACAGGTTGAACCCTCAATTCTTTTGGGGAAACTGTACTACATGTATTTCTAGTAAATTATAACTAATTGTCCTCTCTTCCAGCTAATTTTTCCCGGTAATATGTTATAAAACAAAAATTCTGAGATGTCCTACATTTAACCTAAAAGGCTAGAGGGGGAAGGGAAAGAGTAAGAGAAGTTAGTGAGAGAACAGCTAACAGCCAAAACCAATAAAAGACTGTCTCACATTCCTGGGTATTTGCTGAAACCCTGACTTTATGTGGTGGCCAAATCCCCTCGCCTCAAGCACTGTCACCGGAGGTTCACATAAAACCTTACAGACCACTAACCCCACCAATCCAGAAGCACGGAGTCACTCTCCTTAAGGAAGGTCCCATCTCAAATCTTTTGTGTGTGTGTGTGTGTATGTGTGTGGTACTGGGGATTGAACTTAAGACCTTGTGCTTGCCAGGCAGGCACTTATGCACCTGAGCTATCTCCCCGGCCCTCATCCCAAATGTTTTACAGCCTCCAACTGCCCTCTCCTTGCTATGGCCAAGGAGTTACAAGGTCAACAGTTAATGCTTTCCTTCCCCAAGTTTTCACGGCTCTTAGGTCAGTGGACACAGTTCTAACTTAGATCTAGCCTCAGTGCCAGAAGTCATCCCATACCTGCTCCTTTCCTGATCCAGCTCTTTCATAGCTCAACAAACCCTTCAATTTCAGAGAATCTAGGCTTTCAAGTTTTAATTTAGCATACCTCTAGGATTTGTGCTGCTCTAGGCAAATAACCAGGATTCAAGGAGTCACAAACAACAGCACCCCTTCCTCTGCACCCTAACAGAAGATTTCAACTTAAGCTTCCAGGGAAAGAAAGGCCATCCAGAGACCAGCCCTCTAAAGTGACCTTGGAGACTCTATCAGGCTCTGCCCTCCAAAGGAACAAAAGTGACACAATGACTTCAGGTCACAACAGTCCATGTCCACACTCCAGAAAATTAAAGCCCGCTATGCCCCGAGTTCATAAAACAACATCAAAAAGCAAACCAACCAACCCCAACCAGCAGAACAGAGGAAGCCAGCAGCCACATTAGGGTGGGTACAAGGCTCTCCAGCCCCTGCACAGGCCACCCCAGGAAAAGGGCATTATGGTCCCTACAGCGGAATGAAGATACAAGAGTCTGAAGCCACGTCACAGTGGCAATGACTGCAGTTTGGACCTCAGCACATACAAACTGTAACAGAGCAGCTGTCTTTCCACACCACAGAGGTGCCACACTGAGGGGGCCCATGAGGTTCTACAGTGTACCAGGAAGTCCTGCACACAAGAGTACAGAGAGGGAGCAGGCTCTGGACATAAAAGGAACCTATCTGATAACGAACTTAACTACCTTCTCCCATACTGAACGGCGTGAGCCACTGCAGGCTGTCTGTCCAGGAATGAAGCGACGACTACCACCCGGATCCAGTCGTGGAGGTGATGGCCGTGGCCTAGCCACTGGCTGCTCACCATCTTGTCTACCTCCCACCAATTCTTCCTTACTTTCTGATCCTTCAGAACACACATGACAAACATAGAAAAGAAAGCAGATTCTCAGCACCTCCCACCGAGCCAAGGGACAGCACCCAGCCAGTGGCACCAGGGGAGGAGTCTGCTGAGAGGACGAGGTGAGGGTGAAAGCCCCCGTATAGAGAGGGCAGAACTCCAGGGGGAGGGCTGCCAAGCCAACTCCTATTTGCACTGCCTGGCCTCTGAACTTCCTGGAATGTCAATGCAGAGTGACCTCGTCACTTAAATTACTCATGGGGGCCACAAGAAGAGGCTACCAGGAGGTGGAAACAGGCTCATTACCGAAGGAAAACAAATCGTCTTTGCTAACCAAAAGCTAAATTACGAAAAGTATATCATTTTATTCAGGTCCGAAATACTTCCCACTTTCCCAAAGACCAAGACCCTACCAAAAGGGGCAGGATAACTGTCAGCTACACAGTCCAAGGCACTGTGTAGTTTAATGGAAATCTGACATCAGCAAACACCAAGTGTATGTTAGCTCTGTCTACTCTTCATACAAAGACCCTGTGCTTTCTTTTTGAATCAGTAAGGCAAAAGAGGTATTTGAACAAAATACTCTCCTTTTACATCAAATGGGAAGAATCTTAAAAGTCTCCCAAAAGAATTAACAAAGGAAATATGAAATCATTTAAAAAAAAAAAAAGGATGAAGGGGAAAGAGGGAGGAAAAGGACTAAAAATTGTTGTTCAAAAGATTAATTTGCCCAAAATATTTTTATTTTCTTCCCTTTTTTCCAGTACTAAGATTTGAACCCAAGATTTCATGAATGTTAAGCAAGCACTCTGCCACCGAACTACACCCCCAGCCCTTTCATTCTATTTTATTTTGACAGAGTCTCACTAAGCTAGCGAAGCTCACCAGAAACTTGAAATCCTTCTGCCTCAGCCTCCCAAACAAATGCAATAATAGCCCTGTGCTGCCTCACTCAACTGAAATTGTTTTTTAACAAGAAAAGGAGGAAGGAGATTTATGAAGAATAAAGCTATTTAGAGTAAAATTGTCAGTTGTAAATTGTGAAATGAAAAAATACACAAGGAGCTACAGGTAATCGCATCCTCTTGAGGTAAAGAGAAAAAGAAGCAAGAACTCCCTCACACAGTTGTACAAACTGGATACAGGATTAGGAAAGTCACCTGGGACAATTCTGCAGCTTTGCCAGGGCAACGTGCAATGTTCACAGTACGCAAAGGCAGTTAGTGGTTCAGCTGCTCAATTTCCAGAATAATAATTATGTCTAAATTTGCATTTGATTAAGATTAGTACAAATTAAGTGCCGAATATCCAATACACTATGTGCAATTTGGAGTTGGGAAAGTCCGCCTCTCTGTGCTCACTTTCTTTTAGCCTCCGTATCCACGTGCACCTGCCTCTTCTTGGGGGGAGGTGGCGGCGGCAGCTCCTGCTTAGACTTTTTGGTAGGTACTTGTTCCCTTACACGGACTGTCTCCAACAGATCCTTCTGAGGAATCTGGGACGCCCCCAGCTTGGCCACAGCCTGAGTCACCTGAAATAAAAATCATGTGGTTTTAAGTTTGCAGAAAGGGCTTTGTTGAGACCCTATTCACATCTCACACTGTTCTGCCTGTGAAAACATACCACGCATTAGCTATTAGTACATTCGTAACACTGTGCAAGCACCCTGCGTCCTAACTCCAGAACACGTTACCATCCCAAAGATAAGCTCTATGTCCGTCAGCACCCAATACCCACTCCCCACACCCACGAGCCCTGGCAACGACAACTCCACTCTCGAAACAAGGATCTGTCTAGTCCAGACACCTTATATAACTGCAATCACAGCTTCTTTTACTAGCATGTTTTCATGATTCATCCAGATTGACACATACGCCAATACATCCTTACCATGTATATGTATCAAGTCCCTCCAAGGAAAGTACTTATCATTTATCACAAACATACACTAATTTTAAAAGCCATACATAAAATGGTAACATAGGGATTATACTGTGTGGATATACCACACTTTCTGTGCCATTCACCTTTTGATGGGCATCTGGGCTGTTCTGCTTTTTGACTGTTATGAATAATGTTGCTATGAACATTTATGTATAAATCAAAGTTGTATCTCTATTCACTAAAATATATTTAAGATTTAAATTCTTAAGACTGTATATTGTTTTCTTGTCCAGGTATTATAAATTATTGCAGATTAAATGTACTTTAGAAATATGAAGATTTGTGCTGGGCATGGTGGCTCATGCCTGTAATCCCAGCACTCAAGAGGCTGAGGCAGGAGGATCATTGTGAGTTTGAGACCAGCCTGGGCTACTAAGTGAGCTCAAACTGAGCCTGAAATGCATAGAGAGATCCTGCCTCAAAAAGACAGACAGACAGACAGACAGACAGACAGACAGACAGAGATTTGCATACCAATTCTTATCGATTATTCATCAAATATAAGAAGCCAACATGTAGCATACTTATTTGCCTTGTATTTCACCAGAACCAATCTGAACATTCCAATTTGACTTCACTATCCCACAAGCCACCCACACTCAAAGGTACCTGGTTGGAGGAATCTTCCAGTCTCTGAACCAAAGAATCCCATCTCTGAGTCAGCTCTTCTGAGTCATTGTTCATCTTCTTAGACGCCTTGGTATTGTCAAGTAATTGCCCCACATCCTGGCCAATTTCGCTCAGCTGATCCAAAGTTTGACGCTTCATTTCCATGTCTTCCTTCAAAATCTAGCGTTGTAGATATTCATTTGAGCATCCTCTCTCCACAGGATTTTACCTCCCTGTTCCTGTTCCCCCATCAGGAAATGTGAACACATATATTTCATAACTCACTATGCTAAAACATACAAACTATGAAATGGTCTCAGATCAATGCACCACAATGGTCTAGTGTTCTAGAATGTGCTGTCACCTATATTCACTAAAATTTCATCAATAGCAGTACAAAACACTAGGCCATCACAGGCTTACATCAAACAATGACAACATCACTCACAGCCAGACGTCGAACGCTGACACTTAGTTCCTTCTGGTCTTTGAAATTGCTTGTCTGGACTTTATTTAAAGCCTCTTCTTTTTCTGTGAGCCAGGCTTTCAGCAGGCACTACAAACAGTAAGAAAAAGTTAGAGGCAAATCTGGGAAACCATTTGGTGAGTCAATGTAATCAAGTTCTCAAAACTGCTCACTTTCATTAGTTGCTTCACCTTTACCTGGGGATAAGAAGGATTTCAAACACCCAATCAGAGGTGTAAAGGACTCAGAGAATACCTCTTTCTCCAAATATTCTCACTAGATCTTCCTGACATTTCAGTTTTACACTGGGTAGTTGCTCTGGTCTGGCTATGGTTTGAGAGTGACAGAAGTATAGGTCACTGAGGTCCCTGGTGCCCTCAAAAAGGATGGCTACAGTTCTTATGGGACCTCAGTGAGTTCTTGAGAGAAGAATGTTGTTACACAAGAACAAGCCTGACCTCTCCCTGCTCTATGGATGCTAGTTCTCTGTAAGATCTTCCCACCATGATACATCTACCTCCATGTGACACAGACAGAAGGGCTCACACCAGAGCCAGCACCATGCTCTTTGCTGTTCCAGCAGCTGACCCTGTGAGCTAAACAAGCCTTTGCAAATTACACACCCTCAGGTATTTTGTTATAGCAACAGCAAATGGAGGAATACAGTAACTAAATCTAATTCTCTGGAAGAAGGACAGAAAGTACCACATTTCACATTCAAACCTCCAAAACAACTGTAACGCTAGAGACAGTAAGAAGCTCAGACACTGTTTGGTTTTAGAGAAGGGAAAAGAAGTCAGGCTACACATGTATGAAGAGTTGGCCATGAGGGGCTGAGTGGAGCCAAGCACCCCATCCTAAACCAGAGCTCCTTCTACAACCGCATGCAGAAGAACTACACAGGTGCTTGAGGATCACCAGTAATTAGGATTAAAGGAGGAAGTTGGAGCATGGTCCAGAGCCATCTGGAAAGTATTTAAATTCCCTAGTCAAAATGCATGTTCTTTAAGGAGAAAATAATTAGCCATGTTATGAGAGAGCAACCGTAGCAGTTAAAATGCTACCAACAAAGAAAAGCCCAGGCCACAATGGATCCACTGCAGAATTCTTCAAGAAATTCAGAGACGATCTAATGCCAGCACTGCTCAAATTCTTTAATGAAATTGAAAGGAAGCAATACTCTCACTCATTCCTGGAAGCAAGTATGACTGTGACTCCATAACCAGAGGAGGACCCAACCAAAAAGAGAACTGCAGGCCAATCTCCCAATGAACATGGATGCAACAATCTTCAACAAGATACTGGCATGCAGACTGCTGCAAATCACCAAGAGGATTACAGACCATGACAATAAGAGCTATCCCAGGGATGTAGAGATGGGTGAACACACACAAACCCATAAATGTGATATGCCATATTAACAGACCCACAGACAAAAATCACATGATCTTCTCAAAAGATGCAGAAGAAGCCATCTGACAAAGTCCAACATCCATTCATGATGAAAACCCTATAGGGAATTGGAATAGATGGTCTTTATCTGAACCTGATAAAAGCCATCTGTGACAAGCCAACACCCAACATTGTACTAAGGTCAACACTGAAGGCTTTCACTCTAAAATCAGGAATAACACAAGGATGTCTACTACCACTAATCCTATTCAGTAAAGTTCTGGAAACATTAGCCAGAGCAATTGCACAAAGAAAGAAATAGACATAGGGCAGGGATACATTAAATCATCATTATTTGCAGATGGAATGATACTCTACATAGAAGACCCCAAAACCTCCACCGTAAGACTCCTAGATTTACTAACCAAATTTTGCATCAGAGAAGGAAACAAAGTCAACACTCAAAAAATCAATAGCATGTCTATACACAAAAAATAAACTCACTGGGAGAGAAATTAGAGAACTACCACCTTCCATGATAGCATCAAGAAAAATACTTAGGAATTAATCTAATGAAGGAAGTAACCAACCTTCACATTGAAAACTAGAGTACTCACAAAAAAGGAGATCAAAAGAAATATCAGAAAATAAAAAGACAGCCATTGTTCTTGGGTAGGCAAAACCAATATAGTGAAAATGCTGATACTTCCCCAAAAAACTGTTACACAAATTCAATGCATTCCAAAATATCAATAGTACAGCTCTCAGAACTAGAGAAAATAATCCTAAAATTAATTTAGACCCAGAGGAAAATAGCAAAAGCAGTTCTAGGCAACAAAGGTAAGGTACAGGATATTATAATATCTGACTTAAAACTATACTACAAAGCTACTGTGTGGCAAAAACAATGTGATCGTGGCAAAAAACAGGCATGAGGAGCAGTGGAACTGATTAGAAGATGCAGAGCTGGGCTGGTGCACCCTTGCAATCCCAGCGCTTGGAAGGCTGAGGAAGGAGGATTGCTGCAAGTTGCAGGCCAGCCTGGGATACACAGTGAGTTCAAGACCAGCCTGGATTACATGGCAAGAGCCCGTCTCAAAAAACCAAGCCCCACAAAAAAAAAAAAAAAAAAAAAAACCCTCTAAACACACTTTATCTTTGACAAAGAGACCAAACACCTTCACTAGAAAAAAGATAGCCTATTTAATAAATGGTGCAGGAAAACCAGCTTTCCGCATGCTGAGGATTAAACCTAAACACATCTCTCCTACAAGGCGCTAAACTAAAACCAAAATGGATTGAAGATCTAACTATTTTTTAAATTTTTATTTATATATTTATTTGGTACAGGGTCTTGCTACACAGCTTGGACTCATAGCGATCCTCTTGTCTCAGACTCCCCAGTGCTGTGATTACAGGCATGCACCACCATCCCCAATTTCGGGGCCAGCATGGTGTGCAGTAATAAGGATGGGACTCAGGACCGTGCACTTGCCAGGCACATGCTTAGACCACTGAGCTACCTCCCCAGCCCTGAAGATCTAAATATTAAAACAGAAACATTTAACCTGCTAGAAAACAGAATCGGTAAAACTCTTCAAGACATAGGTATAGGCAAAGACTTTATTAACAAAAACCAAAGCACACAGGAACTATCACAAAGAATCAACAAGTGCAATCTCATTAAAAAGCTTTTGCACTCCAAAAGAAACCACCAACAGAATGAAGACTCAACCCCAAAAAATGGGAAAAAATTTTACCAGCTATTCCTCAGACTAAGGACTAATATCTAGAATGTATAAATATCTCAAAAAACTCAGAACCCCCAAATTTAACGACCCGATCCACAAATGGGCATTTGCAATGAATGCTCACTTCTCAGATGAAGAAGTACAAGCAGCAAATATATATATGAAAAATATTCAACATCACTGATCATTTGAGAGATGCAAATTAAAACAATGCTGAGATTCCAGCTCATTCCAGAAAGAATGGCTATCACCAAGAAATCAACCAATAACAAATCCTGGCAGGGAGAGAAGGGGAAAAGGAACCTTTATCTGCTGTTCGTGGGAGTATAAACTGATGCAATCAATATGAAAATCAGTATGCAGATTGCACAAAAAAACCTGAAACTAGAGGTTTCATTTGACCCCGCTATTTCTTTTCTTGGAATCGTCCCAGAAGGGTTCAAAGCAGCACACCACAGCAATCTATGCACACCTAAAATCTATGCGTGTTTATGGCACCACAGTTTCTAATAGCAAATTCTTGGAAGCAACCCAAATAACCATCAACTGGTGAATGGATAAAGAAGATACAGAATTTTTTTATAGAACTGAGCACTATTCTCCATAGATAGCATAAACTTGAGATTTTTTTCTAGGTAAATGGATGCACACTGAGACCATCCTCTTAAGTGAAGCAAACCAGACACACATGTAAGCGTCACGTTACTCCCGTGTAAGAAACCAGAAGTGCAAGCAGGACCCAAGTGGGTTATAGATATTGGGAAGGAGGAAGAAACTGCTCAAGTGGAAGGGGGAAGGGGAAGCGGGTGGAGAGACAAGATAAAAGGAAAGAAGCGAAAACAAACATTTTTGTAACTCAGGAGGGGAAGAAAGGAGGGAAAAAAAGAACAATCAAGGGATATCATGTACACACACAAATTCCCTATTATGAAGGTGATCACTATACACTTCAAAAATGTACTGGTAAAATTATTATCTTTTTTTAATTTTATTTTATTTTTAGGGAAGGGTCTACAGGGTGTTCAGGGCCTCACTACTAGACTCACTATGAGTCTTCGTAGTGAGCCCCCTGTATACAGCCTCCCAAGAGCTGGGATTATAGGTATGTGTCCCCACACCCAGGCTCAATTGTGTTTCCCTGGGGCGTGGCCCACACAGCAGGCCCAAGGGATCAAATCCCCAGCCCCTGTACCTGCTTGCAGGCACTTTTAATCCTCTGAGCCATTTAGCTGGCCCTTGTACTGATAAAATTATTTTTTTTAAATAAATAGATAAAAGCAAGACTGATCCCTCCTGCTATCATCTTGAGGAGACATGAAAAAACAGCTAAGGCAGCACTTGGGTAATTCTTCCCACTCACTGCAGCTACGGAGGAAACTCAGCTACATTGCTGGGGGGTGCAGGACATCGGCTCTGCATTTGCGGCAGGGCTGGT
>NDGM010969022.1:0-14008 GCA_002564305.1 Octomys mimax
GTTAATTATTGAAACTGTCCTACCAGTTTGGTTTGAAACTGTATCATTGCTATTTGTTTCTCAATAAATTTATGGAAAAAAAATTCTGTGCCTTAACCAGTTTCCAACAGGGATGATGGAGGGAATCCTCAGATCAATTTCCTGTCATACTCCATGAGGGGCTGGAAGAGCAGTCACTGCTTCAGTTCTCTCAGAGACCATTTTTCTATCTCTTTCACATGGTTTCCTTGACCTACAAGAGTGGGCAGTGGCTTTGAAGAGTGGTAAAAGATGTTACCATAGAACACTGGTGAAAGCGCATGGGAGTCTGGGTAAGAGACTTTTCTAAAGGTGGCATCTGTGGGAGGAGCAAACATAATTTCCAGGCTCAACATTACAGAAGGGGGCAGGCCAAATAGCTCAGTGGATTAAAGTGCCTGCAAGCAGGCACAGGGGCCGGGGGTCTGAGACGGCAGTTGAGACTGGACGTGGTGGCATGTGCCTGTAATCCCTATCTAGTAGTGAGATCCTGCACACCCTGTAGACCCTTCCCTAGAATACAAAATTCAAACAAAACAAACAAACAAACAAAAAAACTACAGAAGGAAGAAAAGCAAAAGCATTTGGGAAGCATATATGACTTTTGAACCCACAAACAACATTTTAACCTAAGATTGAGGTTTAATTAAAATCTTAATGAATGCCCCCTCTTTTTTCTCCTCTACCGCTATTCCAACATCTGCTCTGTGAAAATAGAGGTGGAAAGTAGCTAGGAGAGCTACAAAAACCATGCAAACACAAACACATAAAAGATCACCTTAGGCAAGAACCTCATGCTTTTAACCTGAAGACAGGGATTAGTAAACTGAGGCTAGTCCTACAACAACAAACCTCAAATACAGCCCAACTTCTCAGGAGATTAATTAACGTAAATCCCTCACTAATAGGCTTTTGAGAGAAAAACAAAGCGTGCTCATTGCCAAGCATAGAAATATTTAACTCAGTATCTACTGTCCTACGTAAGTTCCCTGGCTTTCGACAAGAAACTGTGAAGCAATAAAAACAAAAAGGCAAGAAAAAACTTGTTTTGAAGAGAAAGCAATCATGAGATTAATCCATTAAAACTCTAATGGAAAAGTTAGATGATGAGCAAGATCAGATGGGTCATTTCAGTACAGGGATAGAAGCTAGAAAGAATTAAGTAGCAATGCAAAAAATGAAAAATGTCAACATAGATGGAGAATGTCTCATGTTCTCGTCAGTGGCTTTGACACAGCTAAGTAAACAAGCAGTGCACTTCAAGAGAAGCTAATAGGTCATACAAAGGAAAATGCAAAATGCAAAGAGTTATGGGTAAGATGGGGAATGCTGGGGGAATAAAAAGGGAACAGAAGATGCAAGGGATTGTGGGACAGTATAAGTGGTGCAATGTAGCGGTTACTGTACTTGCAGGAGGAGAGGAGAAACACCAACAGAAATATTTGAAGAAAACATAGCTGTAAGTTTTTTAAAGATTATTGATGCCCATTAGCAAGCTAATCCAAGAAAGCTAAAGAGCACCAAACAAGGTAAATATAATAAAGTCTACACTTAACTTCATACCAATATCTCAGTTCACAAAAGCTTCTTTTGGCTAACAAACAAAAGCACCCAGTAAAATTTTACTTCAGTTCATAAACTCTATCTCAAGTGACAAACACAACCACAGCCATCTTCCCACACAAGACAAACACAGCCATGTTTCCCCAAATTGTAAAACAAATTAAGTTCGTAAATCGTGGCACTACTGTCTATTGAAAACCCATTGCAACCACTAAATTTTAATGGTATAGTAATTCAATAAAAGGGATAAGGTAGATTTATAAAAAGAACCAACTAAACCCATAGAAAGTAGAGAAAGAAAAAAAAAGAACAAATGAAAATGTAATATGGCCATTCTATTTCTAGGTATTTAACCAAGCAAAATAAAAACATATGTCCATGGAAAGATTTGTATATAAATGTTCATAGCTGGTTTATTTGTAAATTCAAAAACCTGGAACCAACTTAAATATATACCAATAAATAAATGAATAGGGCAGTTTTGTGTATTCAGACAATATAATATTTCATAGCAATCAAAAGGAATGCAAAAAAGAATGCAATGTTAATATATATGAATAGAAATGATTTTGAAAGACGTTAGTAAAAAAGATGCATTTAAAAATTTGTACGATATTCTAGAAAAGGTAAACTAATACATACTGATAAACTAGGTGGGTGTCTGCCTAGAAATATGGGTGTGGATGGGGAAGTTGCGGGAGTCACGATGTGACATGAGAAGCTGTTGGATGTTCAGTATATTTCTCTCAATGTGATAGTTGCACAAATATTTTTGTACACATTTATAACTGTCACATATGTGTAGCTTCTTGTGGGTTAGTTTTATTTCTATAAAGCCATTGAAAAAATATGTTCATCCTTGATAACCCATTTTGGTTTAATCAGTTCTTTAAAATGGTCTTAACACCTGGACTGAGTTTGCATACGTTTATCCTCCTAGTTGTCTATTGCAGGATTTGAAAATCATGCCTGATTTTACTTGTACGAGAATTGTGGTCCTCAAATATGAAAACATTTGCCTCCCATAATGTGCTCCCTTGTAGTATCACAGTGTCCAAAAGTCTAACTTCTCATTTTCATTGGAGATTCTCCCCACTTAGTTATTCTGTGACTAGCTATGCCCTGAATTCTTCCCTCTCTCCTGAACACACAGCCAGACCACGGGTCCTGCTCTGCCTTGCAGCTAGATGTGGGTGTGTGACTGAGTTTGAGCCAGTGTTACATCATAAGCAGAGTGCAAGGCACTTTGGGCAAACTTAGTCCTCACATTTTTTTTTTGTACAGGCTATTCTTTTTTTCCTTCATTTTCTGGTTCAATGACAACCACGACAAGAAACAAAAAAGGGATAAAGTAACAGTTAAAAAGTATATTTTTATCTGTATATTAAGAAAGGAAAAGCTGCCTGCTAGCTAGGGATAGTGGAATTAGAGTGTTATGTGTCCAGGAATTATATTTTAATAGGATCAACTAAGAAGTTTGGTGGTTAGTTTGCTGTAACATACATATTATCATAACTAATATACACTGCTATTTTTATAGCATTATAAAAGTGACCTCGAAAATGGGAATTTCTTCCATTGGGTAAGTCTTTTGTTGAGATGTTTTTATGCTTGTTAGTCTGATGTTAAGCTCAAAGTAGGTACAGTGCTTCCTAAATGATTTTAAATTTTATTTTTCCCTTTGATTTTTGGAATACAGTAAAAAAAAGCAATATCTTTATTTTTTAAATTAGCATTTATTTATGATAAAATTAAAAATTAAGTTTTAGGAATTTGACAATATAAAGTACTCATCTCATATTAACTTTCTGCATTATCTATAATAATAAGAACCACATAAGCTTGTGGTTTAGAAAAATAATTTCTATTGAAACAGTGTGTACGAGGACTTGTAGTGGCTTGCAAAACACTTGCTCTTTTGATCAAAACACTGGTATAAAATTCAAAATTATGTTTCCAACAACAAATTACAAAACAAAGTATTCATTAGTACAAAATCATCTTGTAAAAGAATTCTGTTCATGGACAGAATATTCCATTTCAATTTGTAGATGTTTCTTTAAAAAAACCCCAAACCAAACAACAACAACAAAAAACCCCATCTAGTAGGCAGTTCTGTTTCTCTGCAGGATTCATTAAAACAAGCTTGAGTCCACCAGTGCAGAAAAAATATTGCGCTTTGGTTCTACCATCCGAAGTAACTAGTAATTGTTAAAAAGGCATGGTGTCCCTCTCCTGACAGCAGCAATACCCGCCCCCCCATGTGCTCATGTCCCTTTGCTTATGGCTTAGTCACCAACTCTCAATTCAACAGGCACCCAGGTGAAAGAGGTGGAAGGGGAATCTCTTCTCAAACATAGGAAGTAGCCTTTCTGAAGCACCGACTACAGTCAATGCACAGTTTTTTTTTTTTTTCTTCAAGGAATAAAAAAGGAATGTTTGTGGACAGTAGGGCACCTTTGGAGTTTAGCATGGGGAATATAAAATGAAAGGGCTACCCCAAGACCTAGAAAAGCCCTTTCTTTGGAGCACATTGTTCATGGAGCTCTTACGTGACAGGTACAGACGGACTCTGCCAAAAGCAAGCACACTCTGTCGGGAGGGCAGTGCTGCCTGTGTGAGGTGGTTTACGCAGTGAGAACACATGGTGAAGCTGCTTTGAGGTATTCCTGGTGAAACTCGATTCTCACTACTGTGTTTGCTTACTAATTAGAAATATCTATTCATTAGAGAAATATAGCAGTTCTTGGCAATTTCATAAGTAGTGGAAATGAATGTGTGTGTGTGTGTGTGTGTGTGTGTGTGTGTGTGTGTAAATGAAACCTTTTTCCAAAGAATGGGAGGCTTCAGTGCTCCAGTAGGCTGGGAGTACCCTTAAGAGAGTTTGAAAATAAAGCCTTACTGCAGTTCAGAGGTCACAGACCTTCCAATGAGTCCTAGGAGTCACTAGAACTCCTCCTCTATTCCTTATTCAAAATATATCAAGGACTTAATGGGAATAAATCAGCTCCATTCTTCTTCCCTGGAAGATCTTAAATAGCAAAATCAAAGAGCTAAAATCAGAGAGCTAAAAAAAGGATTTGGAGAAGTCACAGAGTTCACCCATTTGCCTCCCAGCGCAGGACGGCCTCCGAGTCTATCAAGACAGGTGATGAATATTCGTAAAGGTGGCTGGAGGTTCACAGTGTTGAAGTGGATGTCCGAGTACTGTTTATTAAAGAAAGAACTTCTTTGCACTAAAAGAAGTGAAAGAATCCTTACAACTGACATGGATTACACATCAAAAACCACCCATGCTCTTATAGAGGTTTGTATTGTTTGAGCTTCCCCAGCATTGTCATTTGTAGTTGTCACTTTTAATTCAGTTATCTCTGGACTGAGGAGATAACATTTTTTTAAACATTATTTTGCCTTTACTTTTCTTCTTCCCTAGAATAGTTGTAGATGAGCTTTTAATATTTTTTCTACTGTTTGTATCCAACTTCTTTTTATTTTTCCCCTGGCATATTCCTGGGGGCTTGATGGGGCAGGAATTAAGAGCTTGAGATCGTACTATGGTAGGGTGTCTTTTGGGGCCTTTTGGAACTCCCTTGTCTTCCCAGAAGAGGCTTTAATGACCACAGCAGATGCTTTCATTGTATCTAAGGCACAGCCTCCGATGTGCCAGTCCTCTTAAAAATGCACTGTCCACAATCCCCTGACAAACAACAACTCCTTCTTTGAGATGTTGGAGCAATAACTTGTTTAATGTCATCAAGCACATAATTTAAGATGTTGCTTCACCTCTTAGGGTACCTCCCAAATCTATGTAGTCTGAGAATGAAAAGAGTTATATTAGGAGCCTTGGGGAAAGAAAATATTTTTCATCTTAAATCCTATTTCTATGAGTAATAAATAATTAAAAACAATAAGGATTAAGAAAGGGAAGAGTAGGATGTATTAAAAACCTGAATTCATTGGCTTTGGAAACTACCACCTATATTCAATGATATAATACAGCTGTAGGAAATTGCTTATTGCCTTGCAGCTTTATGATGCTAACATTTAAAAACTCTGACTACCTTGCTGATCACAAATGGGCAAACTATGCTCCAGAATTATTGTCAGCTCTGGGCAATGGCTTAGGTTAGTGGTTCTCCCCAGTGACCTCAGATGTCCCAGTGAGATATTTTTGCCTGTGCCATCTGGGAAGTGTGTATGCTAATAACCTGTAGTGGGTAGAAGCTAATGCCCCAAGCAAGCCCCTGTGACCTCGTCCTCCAAGCTTGTGTCAAACTATAAACATCGGTGGACTGATTCATGGCCAAGGATCACAGCCCATGACCCAATCGCACCCTACAGCCCCACCTACAAGTGCACGAGGGTTTGAAGGACATTGAAATATAAACCGTAACAGTTTTAGGTGGTGTGACAGAGGCTTTGGCGAATGCTCACAGAGCATAGCAATTCCACAGTGGACCAGTAGAGGAAATATCTTGGCTGATCGTAAAGAGGTGATAGTGGGTAGAAAGATAGCATTCTAGGCAGACCAAACAGTGTAAGCAAAGGTACAAAGCTGTTAAGCGTCACTCTCCACTTGGTGTTTGGTCATTATTAGAGTTCAGTGTTGGGAGTATGGAGCTCTGTAGATATCCTGCAGGGACAGGCAGAGGCCAGTTTGAGGAGGGACTGACATTAAGAAGAGGCTTGTGGATACTAGCACAGTTATAATTTCTCTCAAGACTCTTTCTTTCCATGAGACTATTCCAAGAAGTTGGTAGCAAGGCTGCTATGATAGAGCTGGAACCAGAGTGGTAGACCCATCAAGAACATAGCCCAAGAGAGAAAGAAAGACAATTTTACAACCCTGCCCAGCTGTGCTTTTCCTCAGGAATGTCTTCGGATGAGCTATCTTGCTGGCCAGAACAGTTGTCATCTCTTAAGCTTGAAGGCACCTTGCCTTTCATTTAGAGTCTGATGGCAGAACCTGCTTTAATTCAGCTGAAAAGTTGCTCTGAGCATAGGAGGAGACAAGGCCATTACACAACCAATAGATAGATTTTTCTGTTTTCATGAAAGAGTATACGTTATAAATCATTTAGTAGACTATGTCTTCCTCTTATTGCATCTCACTTGATCTTAGCCAAAGGCCAAGAAGTGATCCTATTGCATCTCAGCACAGTGTGGTTTAGTAGCATTTCCCCTCCCAAATAGGCAGCCAATGGCTAAACCACACAGAGACATTGCCTGAACTGCCTTTTCCTCAAAGCTAACTTAGGTCACAAAGAGAGGTCCAGCATCACTGGATCTTGTCTCATTGAGAAAGTCAATCCCCTTTAAAATGGTGCCACAGGACAGCTTTTATTCCACAATTGAGGACTGTAAGTAAGTAGTGATGATGTTTCTGTGAGTTCGCCAAGCGCTGACCTGGACACCCTGGTGGGCTTACTCATGTGACCACAGAGGCAAGAGTGGGGAATCCTCAGGCTGCTGCTTCTGCTGATCCTTGTCTTGTGTTTCTGCCCACCTCAGGTCAGGTGAGGAGGCTCTTTCCCAGCTAAGCAGTGAGCAGTAAAAACCAGTAGTGCATTGCTATGACATTTCTGAGAAACTCATGGCCATCTATATTTTTCCAAATAAAAAGCTTTCATGCTAATCTGGCAACAAGGCTGATAATGAATATAGGACAAGCTCCTTGTCTCAGAGTACAAATAAATAAACACATTTTTTGAAAAGAAAGAAAGGAAGGTGCAATGCTTTTGGCTTGGATCTCAGGCTCTGGGAATTCTGAGGAGCCTCAGTTTTAGGTTGAGATGTGTACTTTTCTACCCATCCTAAGAGGCTGCTTGTCCCATCACGTGTGGAGCATGCTTTCTCTTCCTTTGGGACTGCCCATGAGTGTCTGAATCACAACTACAATGGGATGACCTTTCAGGACAGTGAACCTAGCCTGTGTCACTAAAAATGAGTTGCCACAATGCCTGTTTCTTCCTTCCAGTCTCCCCTGGATAGACAGCTCTCGCGCCTTTCTCCTCATGAATAACTGCTATTTTCTGAACATCCTCCAGGAATCTCTGGGTCCTCAGAAGTAATGAGTGCATATATTTGTGGGTTCAAAGAAAGGAAAGGTCTGACTCAAAAGAAGTTTCAGTCAAGAGCCCCTTAGAGAATGTTCCATTTCACCTTTCATTGTGTATGTACACACCAAAAGAATTCATTGTTCTACAATATTTATTGTTTGAAGTGTATTCCATACAAAATAATTTCATGTGAGAGTACATTGTAGCATTCCTATTAACAATTTAAACTAATTCTGAGGTTCCTTCATGGCAGTACAGTTTAAGAAACACATCTTAGCTATTTTTAAATGGTATCCCACATTCCACATTTGATTCATTTGTGATAAATTATTTCCCATAACATTGCAATATTCCTCTTCACATATAGGATCAAAATAAAAATCTCTTAATTTTTAATGTTGCACCATGAATTAGTTCCATTGTGATTTATTCCGTGAGCTTCTAGGGCACTATTTTTGTTAATACGTATTTTCACAAAATAAGTGGTTTGAGAATAAATAATTGTATAGCACAACAAAAGGTGTTGATACATTTCTCACCCAAAAGTGTTTTGCCCAAAGTACAAGTCCTGTTTTATTTTTTACAATGTAAAAATTAAAAGCAGATCCCAGGATGAGTAGTTGTTTCAACTTGATGGGCCTTCTTCTCTGCTCTGGGCTTGCACTGCATGCAATGGGTGACGAGGGCTCACTGGGAACAGTTCTATTGTGCGATTCAATGTCTAGACACTCTTGTGTTTTCGTCAGGACATTTAGTTGGCTCAGATCTCTTTATGGTGTTTTCAGGGAGTGAAAGAATCAAGAAAACTTGCTGTCACTCTGCCTAACTCCTTCTTTGCAATTACATTTGCATGCATAATATATCCTAACAAATTAGATGTTGCAAAAGCATGAGACAGGAATTACGTGAGTGTGTGGCAACTGATGTAGCTGATGTAACAGGAGAGGACAGTGGAGGCTGAGGGAAGGAAGAGAAAGAAAACTAATGAATGAAAACCGTCATCAAAAATGGAAGTTGAAATCTATCTTCTCATCTTTTTTTAAGGCCAGTGACCAATGCAGAAAAGTAAATGAAAAGGAAAAAAAAGTCCAAAATCAGTTTTGCCACTATGCTAGTGTGCAGAGAGATAAAAAATTAAACAGTGTATTTGGTTGTGGAGGGGAAGATATTCATTGGGTTTTCTAAGCAGTAAAAGTAACTATGACTGAAAAAAACCCCTTTATTTCACATGTTAACCTGAGATAATAAAAGAAAGATATTGGGGCTGTAATTCAAGCTTATTGGAAGTGTTTTCTAGTACACTGGAAACAATCTTCCAGACTGAATGAACCTCTGCTGAAATTACAGCTCTACCTATAAACACCCTAGCCATAGCTCTGTTCCTACCTTATAATGACTGGATTAAAGTGTTTTTCTTATATGATTGTATGTCTTCTGCCCTCCTGACACACGAAATTGGCCAATTTGGAAACACTGGTACTGATGGCCATTGAAAGGCCATTGTCCCTGAAGTGCTATTAGTACATGTCATACCTTGGCCAACGACTGGTGCGAGGAGCAGATCTGTCTCTAAAAGGCTTGAATAGCCACTTTCAAAATGGGATGGATCAGCCAATATCTGCTATGATTTCAAATGTTTTACTGGGTCTGACAAAAGCAGAAGAAACAGGAATTGGACTCACAGTCCTCTTGGTTGTTTTTCTCTTCTTTTTTCCCCTTGTCTCTTTCCATTTCTCTTACTCATTTGCTGTCTGTTTTCCGCAAATCCATAAGGGAAATAATAAATTTTCAGTAACATAGAAGTTGGATTAAGTTCAAGCAAAGTCCCAAATGCTAGAGTGGTTACGATACATGCTATAAATCTTTGGTTTCTGTCCTGCTCTCCTTAGGTACTATTTCCTTCACCTCGTCGCAGTCCTATTACTTCTCCTCTCATCTAAGGCCAGGCATCCACTCTGCAAGGAGGAATGTAACAGATTGCTTCAGCGAAGCATTTGCCATTCTCCTGGCTCTTTCTCATCATTCTCTTGCAGCCTTTTTCCAATGCTCCTGACAACGTAGAAGAGGTCCCTGGCCAATCATTCTCTGGCATTGCTCTGGTTCCGTGGCGGGACCCGAGGAAGCCCATCAGCCTCTGCTAGGCTGATAACCATCATTGCTTCTAATGCATGCTTCGGCATTTTTCATCACAGCATCTGTTGGGGAGATAAAAGGAGAGATTTACAAATCCATAATCAGCAGATGTATGAAGGCTATTGGGGCAAAGCAGACTAAGAAGAAAACATAGCCACATTTTCTTGGGGTAAGAGGAGATAAATATGCTGGCTTTTGTATGATTAGGTCATTACTAACACCTGGAGGCTGTCTCGGTCCGTGGAGGAAAACCATGGAGAATATTTGGTAAGGAACACATTTGGTTCACAGAGGGGGTTATTCTGAGCCAGATTGGAAAACATTTTAAAATGGAATATTGCCTGCATAAAAGAGGCAGATATTTCAGCTCTGCTACATAACAGGAGTTCTCTAGTGGATCCTTCTACATAATAGAGCCTTATGGTAGGTCTACGGAACATCACAGTCTAATGTCAGGAAAGCGTGCATGTTCCTAGCCAAACGTTTGCACGCACATTAGAGCATATACAGTATTATTTCATCACTTTCTCCTGGGCCCTTGTGTTTTAGTGCCACAGTCTCAGCTGCATAAGGAACCTCACTTAAAACTGGTAGGGTTTCTAAATACTAATGGGAAGTTTTCCTAATTGTAGTCTTTTGAATATTGTGGAAGTCTCTTTCCTGTTATTTTTAAGCATTCTTTCGTTTCCCCTTGAAATTTCCTACATGAAAACCAGGCTAAATTTGGGAAACTTTTAGAACAATTACTGAAATAATTTTGTATTTGAAGCTTTCTGTTTAGCTTAATGCAAAACCAATGGGTACAACTGTTTCTACAGATAAACGTATTTCATGCATGGATTTCTTCAGTACCAATGGGTGCTGGAGCGTATACATTTTCAGGAATGTGGGGAAGGGACAGAACATAAACTTGAACACAAGGAAACACATGCCAAAGCATGAATTACCTGGCCTTTACTTTGTACTAAGAAAAACAGCACAGTGGACCCAAGTTTCTAGAAAACTGTACATAGCCAGGAGCAGCTCTGAAAGGCACGGTGAGCCTTAAGGACATTGGGAGGTCGCATTAGGATGACACCATCTGACAGAGAGGAATTGCCTGTCCTGGAGAAAGATTAAAAATTTAATACTGTAGGATATTATAACACTCTAGGTCTCTTTCTATTCTTTTCCATTTTTCTCTCACATTACCTTTCTGTTCTCTCCCTTTTGTTCTGGGGTAAAACTCTTATTCTTAAAAAAAGTTTTAACTTATTTTTCAACTTTTCTTTTGGAGGTAGATAGTCTCTATGGGTGCAATTTAAATCAAACTTCACTTTCCATATGCTGGAGTGAGAAGAAAGAAGTAATCTTGGTGCTGAGTACCTTGTCTCTAAAAAAGCCAAACAGTAGTGATTTTGGAGTAGAATTAAATGAATAAAGGTGCTACAATAAGGGTGCATGGAATAACATAAACAGCAGTGTCAGATATGCTGGCTTCCTTGGTTTAACATTATTTAAGCTATTTTAGGACACAAATACTTGTCTTTAATAATTACAAATCTTCTTTCATCTCCAGGGTGAGATGAAAAAGAAATTATATCTGTTTTGCTTCATTGTCTAAAAGGTCTAAGCATAATCTATATGATAAACATGTGGCAAGCAACTGGCACATAAATAATTCAGGAATGTAGAACAAGGGATACATTACAGAAACCGGTCCCCACAGCCACCTCGCCCTTCCTCTTTCCCATCTGCAGCCTGACAGACATGTTCAATTTGCAATCCAGGGAACTTCTCAGATTCCAAGTCCAGAAACGAAACAAAACAAAATGGAATGAGGCCATTTCATTTTTAAAATGCTATTTGCCTTTCGTTAGGGACAAAGTTTGCCTCCCTCTTCTACTCAAGTAATTTTGAAATTCAGATACGGCTGAATTTGGAGAGGGCTTGTCTTTCCTCACTTACACCCTACTTCCCAGAATTTCTGAGTCATATTGTTTTAAGATTTCATAAAAAAATTCTCTTGGTATCATACCAATCTAATGTTCTCAAGGAAACATTTGCCCTTGAGAGCTTTCTAATGTGCTGCATTTGTATTCAATGAAAGTTTTTATGGTATCTTCTGGAACTTTCTTTGTGGCCTGTCTTATGGCAATTTGGGAATGAGGGAGGAATTCGGAATCAATATTATATTATCAATTTGGCTAATCACCACCAGCCCTTGCCCCTCCCCCAACACCGTCTCATCTACCCAACCCTCTTCTCTTATGGCATGAGTGCATGATAATGCTTTGTTTCACAGGTCCAACCTAATGTTTCAGGGGAAAAGGAAATTAAAGGGACATCATTTAGGAGCAGTTATCTGGCTTCTGGCCAAACTTTTCATCAGAGCTTGATGAAAACCGGACAAAACTACAAATTTCTACTTTTCTCCTCTATCCATTGGTTAACCAGGCTACTTTTTAATATGAGAGACAATCCTATTTTGTCTGATAGAGCTGACTTTTCCATTCTGAATTTGAATATATATTTCAACACTGAAAAAGTAAAAGAGATTCAAAAGTTCATGATATTATCCTGCCTACTACTCAGACAGCTTTCCCTCTGTGCTGGTATTGGTGAGCAGATACTAACAATAACACTAGGAGAACTTTATTATCCAATTTTGTGTGCATTCAATAGGATTATGAGTTTTTGATCATACAAATGCAAAAGAGATTTGGCAGTGACAGGAAGCAACATAGTTCTAGAAGTGCAATTTCCATTTTATTAATCTGAGATGGAACTACTTTTTCCAAATTGCTGCACAGCTTGAATTATCGGTTCAGCTTTCTGTTTATTCCCTGCACCACTAACCTCAGAATGTTGGTGTTTTACATAAATTCACAATCCTGTGAAATCTGAGGGGAGGGCAATCTTTGGATGCTCTCCACACGACTACATTTGAGCCGATAAAATTTTTAGCTTTCTTTGTGGGTGGTCTCTGGTAGTCTTGCTTAGTGACCTGTGTAAGTTAGAAGCAATGAAGAAGACTCTAGAGATTCATTGAAGGTAAATAATTGTAATAGCTCTCAAATTTACTGGAAGTCTTTCTACTATGCCTTCGACATCCACACTGACATCCTCTTTCTAGATGAGAAACTCCTGATATGAGGTACTTCAGCAACTAAGTCTCGCGAGAAGACCCCTCCACGCTTCGGAATGGCGGACAGCAAGGTTTCATCAGCAGCCTGCCAGAAAGGCGAAGGCCCGAAGTCTCCCTCAGAGGACGTCCTTCCGGAGCTCACACGGTCTCTTTTACACTGTGCCCTCAAGGCCAGACTGTTTGACAATTGTCTGACTATCATCTGTGTTCTATCTTCGACCTCCATATAAGTAGTTCACATACCAACCAAATTGCGAGATTGTTGAAAACTCTCCTGCTATAAAACAAACAAACAAACAAACAAAACCTTTGCCATACTCACAAGTGGCCAAGTGGCCTAACTCAGTGCTAGAAGCTGCTACTTCATTATCCTGCCCTGGCCACAGCCCTGGCCACAGCCCTGCTTTCCAAGTCCACATAGGAGCCCCTGTCATCACTTCTAGACTCGGATTACTCCATTTCTTCTTTGTCCCTCTGACCGAAATCTCGTGTTGCACAATACAAAGACTTCATTTGCCAAAACTTCAAATTTCTCTCATCTTTCTCTTGGACAAATCTCTTCTAAGCTTTCCATATTTGAAATCAGATTTGTAGCTGATTCAATTTTGACTTGACAGAAAAAGTGCCATTCTTTATGTTATTTCTCAGTGTCCTGTTTTACTGAGTTAATATCAGAAGATTTTGAAGAATTCAACTCAATGCTGAGTTTCAACCCTTGATAACTGGTTTAGTAATGGTGCCAGGGGCAGAAAAGGTGACTTTGAAAAAAAAAAAAGGAAGAAAGAAAAGAAAAGTAATAGTGACTTTTTTGTTGTTGTGTTTTTCTTTTTTTAAATTAATTTTATTGAGAAACAAATAGCAATGAGGCACTTTCAAAACCAATCAGCAGGACAGTTTCAATAATTAATACATTGTGAGACATTTATCTTTCTGGAGCTATAAGTTAAATTAGCACACTTATAAGTTATTAATATTTGTATAAGGAAAGAGTGTAGGACTGGAAGGTTATTAATTTTACCATCAAAAATCTAAGGGACTCAATGCTGTTTTATTTTTATTTATTTATTTATTTATTTTGCAGAACCAGGGATTGAACTCAGGCCCTTGC
>NDGM010969059.1:0-10335 GCA_002564305.1 Octomys mimax
TGTGTGTGTGTGTGTGTGTGTGTGTGCGCGCGTGCGTGTGTGTGTTTGCAAATAACCAGAAAGACTTCCTGATTTCTCTGTGTCAAAACTATTTAGCACCGGATTGTCTTGTGTTCACAATTATTAAGAAAGAGCTTCATACAGCAGTTCAACCATGTGATGTTCGTCATGCCGTGTTGCAGACAGAACAGAAAGTCCGCTAAGACCTTTAATCTTTTCCTTTTCACTTTAAGGCTTCAGGTCATCCATCAGGAGACACCACAGAAATCAGAATTCTGCACATTGCACCCTGTTCCTGCTTAGCTCATTTTAACAACTGTGCACTGGGAGGAGTCCCTGGGACTCAAAGATGAACAAGACGCGGCTCCTTCCCAAGAGCTAACAATCTGAGAAGACATCACAAAAGACAGACAATTGTATAGAACCATAAAAAGCGCAAAATTACCAGCACAAAGAGAAGGGTCTGGAAGCCCATGACTGCAGAGGCTCGGCTTCCTTGAGGACTACGTGACAGTTCCCTCGGGCGGGCGGCGAGGGACTGACCCCTCTTCCCCAGTTCCGAGAGTGAGTCTCCAGAAGTGTAACCCACTCAACACAGTCCAAGCTCCTTTCAGCGATTAGCTTAAAAATGCAAACAGTTGTTTTCACTTGACTAAAGGGCAAATCTGAGAGATCTAACTTAGTCCAAGAGAAATCTAGAATGTTTGTCTGGAAAAAGCTCTCTTGCAGACTGCCACACCCCTCTTTCTGTCGCACATCTTTGTCTTGCTGGTTTCGCTCTTATCCCAGATCTCTTGATGTTTGAGGTACCACAGTTCAGTCTTTGATCTCTTCTTCTCCACCAACCCTTGCTTCCTTGGCAATTCATCCAACATCACAGCTTTATTAACTACGCTTTTGTCATGGGATGACTATCACCTCCCTAGATGTCTCGCCCAAGCAGAGGTCCCAGAGTCCTCTGTTCACTTGACAGAGTACATAGCCTTGATATGCTGGACTTCTGAAATACAACATGTCCCACACTCCAACTCTCAGTCCTGTTCCCACCTACAGCCTTTCCCTTAGCAGGTTTTGGCTGAGGCTGGAGCTTCCATTGTTACAGCTGATCCTTCTGTCAGTGCCTTGCCTCTGCTCTCTTTGGTAATCATGTTACCCCTGAGTTCAAACTCTCTCTTGACTCTCACTCAGCTCACCACCTCCACTTCCTACTGCCCAGCACAGCCTCCATCTCCTCTTCCCTGGGTCATGGAGCCTCTGAGTGGGGTCCCAGATGCCATCCACGTCCCCTTGGTCTCAGTTCCACACATAACAGAGAGATCCTTGGTATTGTGAGCTGGGTCACTCACTCATTAGCCGGAAGTCTTGTAGGCACCAAGGCTTTGCATGGGCCTTACGATCAGGCTTCCTTTGGCTGATTCCCCTCCTCCCGTGCCTCTTCTTGCTCCTCCTCCTGCATGGGCCTCTCTGGTGCTGTCCACCCACAAGGATCTGTCCCACTCAGCACCTAGTGTTTCTTCATGCTCTTCCCAAGCTGTCTGCGTGTCTCAGTCTCTCATCTCCTCAGGTCTTCGGCCGACAGAGATTTCTCCATGAAGCCTGTCTTGAGTGCAGTCCATAAATCTCAGCCCCACTGCCTCCCACACACCACCAGTCCTCACCACACACACTATTTTCTCCTTTTTCCTTGTAGACCTCATCATTTTAAAACCCACTGGAGTCTACACTTGTAAGTGGGTGAATAGAGATGTACATACCTTCCTCTACTTGAATATATGCTCCATAAGGACAGGAATTTTTATTCCAACTACACCCTAAAAGCCTAGGATGGACAGTGTGTCATATACAGTAATGCTCAATAAATATATATGAAATAAAATTTGAAAAAAGCAAATCAGTCTGAGGACAAATCCAAAACAAACAGGAAAGAACTGAGAGAAATGGACCAAAAATGGTGCTTGAAATCCACATCACTACTTGGATTTTTTTTTTTAGTAGCCTGTGATGTGTGATGAAAAAAAAATATAGTGAATGTTAGATTTTTAAAAGTTTTATTACAATAAAAAATTCATTGCCATTAATTCCCTTCAAAATCGTCCGTCTTGCTTTAATGCACTTATTCCAGTGTCGTTGACACTTTCTGAAGCAGTTCTAGAAGTCTTCTTTCATGATTGTCTTATGGCCACCTCAGGGTCCTAAAGTGAGAGCTGAGGGTGGTGGTTCACCCCTCTGATCCCCGCAGTAGAACCTGAGGGAGGAAGGTGTCCTCAAGTTAGAGGCCAGCTTGGGCTACACAGGGAGCCAGTCTGAACCACATAGTAAGGCCCTGTCTCCAAAGCACCCCTGCCACCCAAAAGTGTCCTGAATTGATCCCAAACACTTAACCTGTTGGGGTCATTTTGATTTGGGGTACAGCCAGAAGCCAGATGGTGCCAGGTCTGATGAGTAAGGTAGGTTGGGACACGCTGTAATTTTTTCAGGAGCCTGCTTTTCCATGGGATGGGGCAGCAGAATTCACCACGCTTCTCATCACAATACAGAAAGACAGGAAAGAGGCCCTTCGGAGCTGCTACAGAAAGTGACGAGAGTGATGGGATCAGTGTGCCGGGAAGGAGGGGGAGGACTCAGGAGGGGATTAATGGCGTCCTTTACTGTAACAAACTTAAAGCAAATGTAATCAGTCACTATAGTTCCATCAAATCTTATGGATCCACTATTGGATTTTGGTTTCTATACCACCTTGGACTCAGTTTTCTGTTACTGGAAGGAACGTCCTAGGGAATACGGAAGGCAAGGGAAACTTCAGAAACCTCATCCGCGGAGCATCTTAAAAGATGAGGAGGAGAGGGCCAGGCAGACAGCTCAGAGGACTAAAGTGCCTGCTTAGGCAGGTGCAGGGATAGGGGTTCAATCCCCTGTGTGCTGTGCCAGCCCCACCCCTGGGGGGTGCTGAAAGGGTGGCTGAGACTGGGCATGGTGGTGCACACCTGTTATCCCAGCGCTTGGGAGGTTGAAAACAGGAGGATCACTACAAGTCTGATCTGTGCAGTGAGACCCTTCAGACCCTGTACTAAATACATTTAAAACTTGTTTTAAAAAAAGATGAGTAGGGTCTGTGCCAGCGGTGGCGAACCCAGGACACGAGTGCCGTGGCAGGTTGTTTGTATCAGCGCTAAGGTTCACCATCACTGGGTTTTACCTGCTCACAGCACCACACTGAAGCGTGGCCTCCTGGCACGATCTGCATCACCCTCCCAGCTCCGTATACTGTGATGCTCGCTCTGTGCACCTCCATGGTCTCTCATGTCACCAGGCATCCTGTGCTCAGCTCTGACAGTGTTTGGCATTCCTAGTGAATTCGTCTTCCCCACAGAACTGGCCTCGCTTACCTCTTTCCTCCCTCCTTCCCTTTCTTTACCTATCTGCCTTTCTGCCTTTCTTCCTTTCTTGTCTGGTACTGAGGATTACAACTGAACCATACCTCCGGGCTTTCATTTCTTTATTCTGAGATAGGGTCTCATTAAACGCCTAATTTCCCAGGTGGAGCTCTTGTAATCCTCCTGCCTCAGCCTCCTAAACTGCTGGGATTCCACTGTGTTCATCTCCCTCCTGCCTTCTATCATGCCATTCTCTCTTTCTCTCTGGAAGCACCTTCATCCCTCTCCTCTGGGTGAGGGATGACTCCTCACACAGAGGCTGTCCTTCTCTAGGACTGTGTCCTCGGGCCCCATCACCTCTTACTCTACAATCACAGGTAGATGATAGGCTGCCAGTTCCCAAAGTGCTTCATCCACCTCACACCTCTGATCATACTCCTGTGGGTTCTGCAACCTCCAGGTCCTAGATCTCCTATAGAAACTTGAAACACGTAGGACTTGTTTACTCCAAATAAGCTCCCTGTCTAAGATGGTCATCTTTTCCTTTGCTCTCCTTCCGGTTGGTGCCCCACCCCTTCTCCCTCCAAGGCCTCCTCTACCTCCAAGCAACCTCCAAGGCCTTCTTTTGCTTTTACCTCACATAACGGGTCCTTTCATTAGCTGGCTGTCCTGGGAACAGTGCCCCTTAGAGGGCACTTTGACGATGTCGGTATGGAGGTAGTTATCATAGCCTGGGAGAGTGTGAGCTGTCCTCCTCGAGGTCCAAGGGGGCCGCAGTCACACGCACCATGTGACTCCCAAATGCCTTGCCCAGAGCACTCTTTACTGCTGCTGAAGTGATTAAATATTGAAATCATTTTATTTCTTTTTGATCCTTAGGGCCCTTCATTGATTTTTTTTTTTAAATCGCACATGTATATAGGTCGTAGTTTCTATGTATTTCATTTCAGCATAATAAAGATGATGGTGGAAATTATTGCTGGCAAAGGAGGCGTTCCTCAGAAGTGGTCTGGAGTTGCCTGTCTCTCGTGCAGGTCACCAACTGCACTGTGGGAAACCAACCCCTTGGACTACCAGGGATCTCAAAGGTCAGCCCAGGTTGTATTCCATCCGTTCAACCTTGTGTTGCCAGCAAATTAAAATTTCAGATAAACAATGCATCATATTTTAATATGTCTCATGCACTAGCTGGGATATATAGTCACTAAACTATTTTCAATTTTATCTGCTATGCACATATAACAAACAAGATGCCCTACATTCTTATCTCCTACATGTAACAATCTCAAGTTTTTCTTCTCTTCTCTTCTCTTGCCTTTTTCTTTTTCTTTTTTTAAAAGTGTCTCATTGTGCAGTTTAGGCTGGCCTTGAATTCACTTTGTAGCCCAGGCTGGTCTCAAATGCACAGTAATGCTCCTGCCTCAGCCTTCCCAGGGCTGGGATTCCAAGCCTGTGCCACCACACCCTGCGCCTTGTAAAATCAATAGCTTTTTATATTAAAGTGCGTGCCTCTGACCTGCTCTGAGAGATAGGGGTCCAGATCAGTTCCCTCCCAGCTGGCATGGGGTGGGCTGCTCCATCAGATGGGCTCACCACCCAGACCACATGCCCTGCCCTCCAAGAATGAACACACAGGAAACCCCTGGATGTTGGCAACCCCACAGTGAAGAGGAAAGGGGACTATTTCTGTCTCTCATAGATGGTAGCTATGAAAAATGGAAAAACAGGGCTGGGGAGATAGCGCAGCAGCCTAAGTGCCCCTGGCAAGTGCAAGGACCCAAGTTCAATCCCCAGTACCATATGGCCTGCCAGCCCTAGAATTCCGGGCTCACTGTGCTGGCCAACAAAACCTGGTGTGGGGGGGCATAACTGTAATCCCAGTGCTAGGGAGGCTGAGACAGGAAGATCACTATGAGTCTGAGCTGCATAGCAAGACCCTGTTCCAAATAAGTAAACAAATAAATACGATTTTTAAAAAATAGAAAAATAAGGCATAAGTCAACAGGGTTACATATTTCAGCACAAACAGAAAATCAGAGAGGAGACGCTTTTCTTTGGTGAAATAGAAATTTCCTCTGTGCGTTCTCACCTGCCGAAACCCAAAGATAGGCTTAAATAGGGAAAAACAAAACAGACGGCCATGCCAAAGCACTGATTTTTAAAAATCCATAGTTTTCTTTCCCCCTTTTTCTTTAAATTTTCCCTTAATAGTGATTAAGTTGGGAAGGGAAGGGAAGCAGGGAATGCAGGGATTAAGATCCATGGGTTGGACATCCATAAGGCATGGGCTCTGGCTTTGAGTGTGTCTTCATCTTCGTGTGTAAAGCAGCTTCCTGCTCTTGGATGTTAGACTGGGGGCAGAAAAACGGCCCTGTGCCACCTCAGGGCTCTGGGAACAGTTAGAAAGCCCTTGTGCCAGTTGCCACGGATGGCACATGTACAAAATGAGCAAAACATGTGACCTGTCCCCATCTGCTGTGACTTTTGGGGGGCAGGGAAGAGGAAGGGACATCATAAGAGGGAGTGGGCCACAATTCTTACTGCTCCGAAGGCAGCTTGATGATCTCTGTGGCTCCGGAGCCAGGCACGCGGGCACTAGGGCTCCCTGCGCTGTGCTCCTCTCTTGGGTCGCCTCTCTACGCGGGCTCCTTACGCGGGCTTCGGAGCAGGAAGGGGTTCTCCAGGCAAAACCACGCTGCGTAGACGTTGCGCAGCACTTCAGGGCCTTCACAAGAGAGCGAGACGCCTGTCCCCATCCTAGTGTTTCGCTGGGTCTCTGAGGGAGACTGGGCCACCTATTTCCTATCTGCCTGGGACCGGCTCCCAGGAACTGAGGAACGGTGACCCGGCCAGTCATTTCAAGGAGGGGACAGGCTTGATGCAGAGGATCCCTCGCTGCGGGACACAGCCCCGCGAGGGACACCTGAGCCCCAAGAGTCCCAGGCCGGATGTGGAGGCAATGAAGAGCTTGTGGGGGCACCGAGGGCCCAGCCTTCGGAGCTGCTCTGCCTGCTGAACACTGGTGTCAGGACGCCCCCGACTCGCACCGGGGAAAGCCTAGGTACCCAGGCTTTGACCACAGCAGCCCCGGGACAGCCGGTGCCACGGCCTCCCCAGCATGTCTCCACCCCGCGGCCAGGGTAGGAGGGCGATAGCGACCCATGCCCGAGAGCCCAGGCTGCGGAGAAGGCTCATTCCTGCCCGGCCGCTGCAGAGACAGGTGTCCAAGGTTCAAGCCTCTTTCCCACCGGAGCCGGGCCGAGCTCCCTGGGGAAAGTCCGTTTCTCAAAGTGATTTAACTAGCAGGACTGCAAACACAAGGAAGGTAAGAGTGCTGTGGGCAGTGTCTATACCGAGGCCCAGGGTGCTAACACAGACGGCGTCTGCTCTGTGCGGCCCTGACATCTCCCCAGGCTGGGCCTCCTGCACAACACAGTGGAGGCCTACCAAGTGGCCCATCGGTGCGACCCTCACTTCAGTGTCCAGTCAGCCAACAGCCGCCCTGGGTGGCATTTGGCTGATGGATGAGGTCACCTGCACAGGTTCTTTCTTGCCAACCATTTGTGTAATGCATAAGGCTGACAGGAGTGCTTCAAGCAGTGCGGCTCCTCCTCTCTGGGGCTTCCTCCACGAGTGTCCAAGGAGGCTCCTGGCTAGCAAAGGATGGGATGAGGCCTTTCCTTCCAGTCTTACTTACCCTTTATCAACTTGCCTGGCACTTGGTGGCATGCTCTTCCATGTCTGGTGGTCCTACCTTTCTTGGATCCTGCTCTGGAGCAGCTCTCCCTGCCATACCTGCAGAGAGAGAAGGAAGCAGGATTCTTGCCCCCCGTCTGTACACAGCCACAGACTCTTAAAACATTCATGCAGCCAGTAAATGTTAGAAGCTCTGCCTCCTGAGCCTACACCTTCCCAGCGCCTTGTGGGACAGTGGGGCCTATGACCGGTGCTGCCAGAAGAGTCTATGAGAAACCCTTCATCACTTCTGGGCTTTGCCTCTCTGGCAGGGAACCCTAGAGCTCATCTCCCCTCTGCCTGGGCCCCACAGGCTGCTCCATCCCTGTCGCACGGAGACTCCACCCTGGAGACCAGGCTGTCTGTTAAGGCCCTCCAGGTGGCCAGCCTGGCTGTACACTCCCAGAGCCAGACGCCCTTTGTCTGGCGGCCCCCATTTCTTCCTGCAAATAAACCCAGGAGGTAAGTGCAATTGTCATGCCCATTTTGCAGATGAAAAAGCCCCAGCTGAGAGAAATTAATTAATTTTCCCAAAAGCACCGCAGACAGTGGGACAGTGCTCCCTTCCACCTCTGTTTGGCAGGACCAGTGCTCAGCTCGGAGGTGCCTTCTGAGCCAGGAGGGAAAGGACTTTCGGCTGCCCGCGCTCCAGAGACACATTCGCAACCTCGTGTACTTAATTATGAACCAAAAGTTCCCTGCTGTTTTCAAAATCCACATGTTAGGAAAGGGGAGAAATCTGTTTTCTTGACAAACTACTGGAGCATCCTAAAATACAGTTTAATGATTGGTGTTCTGTCACCAGCTAGAAGAGATGGCCTGGCAAATGCATATCCTCCCCACAGCTAGCAGCCCACAGATAAGAAAATTAGTTTTATTAACCAAAAAATCATTCTCAGAATTGATGGCTGTGTAGATGACCTCTGGCCTGCTGTAATATAGCAATGTGTCTACCGCAGTAAAAATGCCAGAGTGAGACAGGTCTCACAAAAGGCAATAAAGAGACAGCATTCCGGAGACAAACACACTTGAGACACGTGTGACAGCCATGGGAAGGGGACTAATCAGTTATAAGAAATGACAGTGTTTTGGCAGCCTCAGTTATTCTAACTGACAGGACAAATAAAACTAATGTAATTTTTTTTTTTTTAAAAAGAGCAATCTTAAGCATTCCAAATAGAAATCAGAGTTAGTTTGGGACTTTGATTTCAATCTGCCAGGCGTCCCTCTTCTTGCAATGCACTGAGGTAGGCATTTTCCTGTTACAGATATTAAAACCTTTCTGGTTCTACTAATTTTTCTTTGGTCATTTGATTTAATCTGGGTTTTATTCTGCTGTTAATCCTCTCAGACTGACTTTGCCCCTCAGACTGTCTTTGAGGACTATCCTCATCTGGCCATGCTTATGGCTAAATGCAAATCCTCCATGAATTTAACAGGAATATAGAGGCCATCCATTAAAGCAGTCTTGTTGTTTCAAATGCAACCTGCTCTAAAGAGATTGTGAAATGTTTTTGGACTTTGTACATTTGGACCCCAAAATATGAGCATGATTGACTCTAAAATGTCTGTACGTACTTTTATTTTGCCACTTCTGAAGGCAGAAATGAACTTTTTCCCTAAGCTGTGCTCACATTTACTCTGAATAGAAATAAGAACCCTAAATAAAAAGGTTTGCACAGCCGAGGGAAATCCTCTCTTGTCTCCGTCTCTTCGCCAGCTCATTCGCTAAAATGAGCCTGGCGCCACACACACCTCCCCCAGGTGATAACTCTTGCCTTGCTCATCTCTGTGGGCGCTGGGACAAGCAGGTTCTACTTCATTCATTGGTCAAAGACAAAGATGTTGGCATTCTTGCTTAAGAACAAGGGATTTTGAAGTCTTTAGTAGCTTAATGTTCAAAACTTTGCTTCCTCAAGATGAAAGTTCAAACAGTTTAGGCCAAAGAGTAAAGAAGTCTGTCTGGCTGGGTGGACAGTAATGGCCTGGAAGGCTGGGGTTGAGGCCTGCTACCCAGGCAGGCAGGCAAGATGGGGCTGAAGGAGACCCAGCTCCTCCTTCATTTACCTTCCTTTGACTTCCTGGAGAAATAATAGTTATTAAATTCCTCTTTTGGAATAGGAAGAGAAGTTTATAATCACCACACAAAAAATTCTACCCTTGTTTTGGCAAACTAGGTTGGCATCCTCTGTGCCTGCTGTGGGTTTTCTACAGTGTGGGTTGCCCAGTGAACCAGCTACAAGTACTGAGGAGACCGTGCTCTGTTCAACTTTTCCTCTTGCTGTGTCGGAAGGTTTTGGAGTCTCTTAGTACAGAAGTGATTGAATTGGTGGGTGTTTCCCTTGGAAGAAAACCCAGCAGATCTGAAGTCTACCATCACGTAAACTCAACTTGGAATGGTCACTTACCAAGCACATGTGCTGCGCACTGAGGTACTACTGCCACAAAAGAGTAACTTAGCAGCATGGAAACATCACCTTATCAAACGCTATTTTAATAGGCTTGGACTCAGTGGTATACATTCTACCAGAGAGAGAGAGAGAGAGAGATACTTTCATACTCTTCCACACTGCTGGTTTTCTCCCCAGATGCATCAATACTGGCACTTAGGGCTTCTATGTTATTTGAAAAACTAAGGACTTTCTTATACAAGCTGTATGACAGTGGCAGCCATTGAAGATTCAAAGAAGAGTCACACAGACTGTAGATATAGAAAGTTGATCCTCCCCCTGCACTAACAGATGAGGTGGCATTTGTCATTTCTTCCATATACATGGTCTCAGAGATGGAGGCAAGGGTTCTAAGGGAGAGACTTTTATTTAAAAAAATGCTCAAGAATCAGTACAAAAGATGATCTCACATATGTGGTCCCCTGGCTAGCATGGGGGCATAAGAGATAGGAACTCTTGGGTCCTGTTAACACATCTATCGCTGACTCACTGGGCACTTGAGCCTTCGATGTTCTCCACCTGTTTGCCATGACTGAAGGAGCACAACTCGGCCATCGGGCGGTGTAATAGCCCTATGGGAGGGGCCCCACTTCCCCTCCACATTAGCCAGCCTCTTAGCACTGTCTTCATCTGTAACTTTCCCTGCTGGCACAGACAGCACGCAGGGCAGAGCCTGGCCAGTCATGGAGCTGGCACTCTAGAGGGGGCACATACCCTTCAGGTCACACAGCTGTGACCATGTTCCCCTCTTCTCCCCAGAGCTTGCTTGCTTGCTT
>NDGM010969078.1:0-11020 GCA_002564305.1 Octomys mimax
ATGTATATATATCCTGAAATTGTGACGATAATAAAAATTACTTCTTATCCAGACATATCAGGCAGTAAAAACTGGAAATCTGAGTAACTTAACATTGTTTTACAATAATGTACATAGCACCACTTAACACTTAAAGACAGATTTCAATGCATAGCACTTGATATTTCTTTGAATCTTTGAGTATGAAAATTGTTAGATCTAGGCTAAAAATAATTCTTCTATTAGCCAAAAATAAAGGCATAATATTTATAACTGGGTATCAACTTTACTAAATAACAATATTTTTAAACTATTAAATGATACCTAGAGATATTTACATTAAAAAGGCAACATACATTGTGTTGTTTTACCTTATAACTGGTTTTGCCCAGTTTGTTCAAACGATTTGAAAGCTATATTCCTATTTGCAGTACAGCATACTGCATGTTTCCAATAGTTTTAGCAAAATGAATCTTTCAAAGAAAATAGAATCACTTCTGAGTCACTGGTGTCCAAATTTTCCCTTTGGAACAAAGGATGTAACAAATGATCTGGTTGTGCCTAGATAAGCTGACCGAGCAATGGTTTCTGTTTAATCAAAGGCTATGGCATCATCAAGTCTTCCCTCTGTTCTATTTGAGACCTCTTCACACTGATGTTGTCTTTTTCATCTAATTTCCTCTTGTGATTTCTCTCATCTTCATTGTTACTAGCATTATTTGAAGGACCTTCTTCATCTGAGTCAACAAGGGTCACACTGTCATTGGTTATGTTTTTGGCAGTATCTTCTGCTTCTTTGGGCCCTACTTTATCTGGGGAATCACCAACAACTTCAAATTCATGATCCTTCTAGGTCTTCACTGTGAAGGTTATTGATCAATACAGTGTAGTCCTGAAGAAAGTTTTCTGCTTAAAGCTGACTGTCATTTCTAATCCAAAATTCTGACAATTTCCTATGATTATTAGCTTCTGTCTCTCCTTGTTCTGAAGACATTAGGATTGTTCCTTTCCCATCCTCAATTTGAAAATCTGGTGCAACCATAGCAAATTCTTTCTTCGCTATCTTGTCTTGTAAGGTAAGAGTAGTCACTTTACAGACATTCAGCTGGATAGTCACCTCTGGCTTGCTGGCACATACCTAACAATTAGGATTGGGAAGATCCAGTGCACAAGGCACAAGAAGCTTTTTTCTAGGGTTTGGCTGCTTATTTAAAATATTGTTCTACATTGATCAATTTTTTTCCTGATAAAATTTTTAATTTTTCTAAGAATATCAACCCAGCATTCACTGCATTAGTAGTAGCAATAGCAGGAATAATGTTCCGTGCCATTGATTTTATATAAAATCTGCTCTTCATATTCATGCTGAAAATATGCATCCTGAGGTTTGCAGCAGAGGTGAAAAAATCCATCCCAGATGGGTCATCCTTATCCCATATGAGCTCAGCTTCATCTTCTTTTTCTGGTAAATGAACTCTCAGAATCTCAATGCTCTTTGAAAAAACACATACATAGCTCTTCACATTTAGAACCTGCTAGACCTAACTGGGGTTCATTTTGACCTAACTGGGGTTCATTTTGTTGGTCTGATGTGTTGTTTCCTCTCCTTGACTTTATACTTCTAACTCAGTTCAATGGAACTGGAGAGTTCCTTTTCTGCCATAGTTTATCCATTGTCAATAGATACCTGATGTTATCTTTAAAAAGCTGAGTAAAAGTTTCACTAGATCATATCCAGTTGATTTAGCCCATTCCTTCTTGGAAATATGTTTAATGTCACCATCTTCATTAGATGCTTGGGCTCTGGCTTCAGCTTCTGTCTTTTCCCAAACAGCTTCAGGGTAAGCTCTGTCAGGGGATACTTCTTGTTCAGCATTTACTTCCCCAAACAACTGGCTTTTTGATAGTAGTTACTTGTCCAAGATAACCAGCAATCCTACTCTCAATAAGGGGAACATCAGCTGCCAGACAGATATGATTGACATTGTTTCATTTTCTCTGTTATCTAATGCATTCCTAACCCATATAAACTGTTGAAAAAATTCCACATTATAGTCAAGGTTCATGATGCTGTCATAATAAGCTAAAATATTAGTTTTGGGGTAAAATTGTAATACACTTTATTTGGCAACTTGTGCCTTTGACCTTCCAACATGTTTCTTTTGAAATAAAAATTGCCTGTTGAGGTTGCTGACACCAATAGTATCCATATCAATTAGATCAATATGGAAAAAGCTAATGAGCACAAGGTTCTTCAAAAGTTCACAGCCAATGCCAACCGAGCCCACTACCAGTACCAGGACTCTGACCAGGGCCTCTAAATTTCCTGTATATCTCCTTTAATCTGTTTCATGCATTCTATTTCTTTTGTATATTGGTTATTCAAGGATTGCATCACCTTTTTATTTTCCTCTATTATTTATCAGTGTCTTCTTCAGAAGCAGTGAGTAATTCTTTCATTATAATTTTCATTTAATTTTTACTTCAGAGATTATTCCTGATCTGGTTTCCTCTGTACCGTTTTGCAGTTGTTTCTTCACTTCAGATGCTATTATTTCAAAGATTTCAGGTGTTTGATTTACAATTTCTTCTATACTGGCATCTCCTGTATTTGTCCTGGGTGGGATCAGAGTCAGAGAGTACATTTTGCTCCTTCGCATTGTCATATTATATAGCACTTTCTTCTGACTTTTGGTGTAGAACTTTGAGGTTTTCACCTTAGCACCTACTGATATTATTACCAAAGAGTGATTATGTGGTTAAGGCAGTTACAGTTTTGTATTACAGAACTATAATTAGCAACACTAATAATAGGTAATGAGATTTAGCAGTTCACAAAGTTTTGTTTTAATTAATGGGTTAGTATTGCAGACCATGAGACCAAACATTATGACTGTATAGCTAATATCAAATCAGATATTAGATTGGGTATTTGAACTTGAATTAGTTCATCTAAATTCTGTCTGATCACCTCCCCTTTTGTACCTGTAGTCTTACAGGCATACTAGTTCACCAGGGTACCTGTTGGCCCCTCTCTCAATGAAAAGAGAGAGGGGATGCTCTCATAGACCTGCATCTAGCAAAGTTTATTTGCTTACCAGGTCTGGATCTACTGAGTTCAAACTCATATACATTGGCATGGCTTGTTTCTGCTTGCTGTACTCTGCTTCTTCCTGCTGAAGTTCTTGGAAAGGCACCTGATTTGCCCCTCTGGCAAGATGTTCTGCTCCTGAATTATTTGGGTGGGTCTCGGACTTTGCCTCTCTTCAGGGAGTTCTGCTACAGGGTTCCACACCAAGCCTGTCTGGTGGAGGAGATTCTGGCAGGTAGGTGGTAGGTCACACACTCACATGCTGAGCCTGGACACTGGCTCTAATAGAATCATCTGGGCACAGAGGTTTTCACACACATGTGGGGCCTGGAGATTGTGTTGATTAGAATCCGGTGGGCTTTGAAGGTCTCACATACATGCCGGTCTGGCCATGGGCTGGAGAAGAATCCACCA
This sequence comes from Octomys mimax, assembly GCA_002564305.1. Lineage (NCBI taxonomy): Eukaryota > Metazoa > Chordata > Mammalia > Rodentia > Octodontidae > Octomys > Octomys mimax. The sequence continues at coordinate 3,485 of NDGM010969078.1, forward strand.
AGTCTGGATTGATTTTTCATGGGCTTTTTATCTGCATAGTTTTCCCTTTTGTGACAGTGTCTCACTAATTCAGGCTAGCCTTGACCTCGTGAAGTAACTCAGACTGCCCTTTAACTTGCAGTAATCTTCCTACTTTGGCCTCCCAAGCACTGGAATTGAAACATCCAGCACATCAAGCTGTTTCTTGCTATTTTTTAAATGTCTTAATTTCATTATCACTAACTGAAATTAGGTCTTCAAGTCCAATGTTGTAGCCTCTCATTCATCATTTTTTACATACTTTCAATGGGTACTTTAATTTCTTGGATTTTTTTTTTTTCCGAACCAAGGATTGAACTTGTGCTTCTACTGAGCTATCTCACCAGCCCCATGGATTTCTATTTAGATCTCATTTATGTATTGCATTTTTTTCTTACATTGGGCATTTTGTGTTTTCAATATTTTTCAAAGCTTATCTATACATTTATCTGTTTCTTTACCAATATAATTAATTTTAAGCAACATTTCTTTCTGTTCCTGAGAAATTGTTTTCTCTATAGTCCTTTCCATTTATGTTTTCACTTGTGCTTCCTTTATTCCCAAAGTTCCACTATTTGGATTCTAATTTCATCTATCTCACTTTATTGCAGGCTTGTCTACATTGGGCTCAGTGTCTGGGGTTGCATTTTGCTTCTGTGTCTTAGCATTTTCTGTTCTTTTTTATTTGTTTCCTATGTTGATGTTTGCAAATTTCTTATGATCGATAGCTGTATCACTAATATTGAGGCTTCCTTAGGAGATATTTGTCATTCAGGGATGTTCTCTAGATGTAAGTGTACCTTGTAGCTGTCCTAAGAAGCTACCTCCTGATTTGTAACAGATTCGGTATTGCTATTTGGCTGAGTTCCCAATCCTTTGGTACTGGGTTGGGGTGAAGATTATGACCCCATTCAATCACTGGCTATACAGGCAGAAAAATCTTATTATTTTAAGAGTGAAAGGTTTATTTATTTATTTCTATTTTTGAAAAGATTATAAAATAGTATTAAAGAAGAAAAATTGAAAATGGTACAGAATTTCACTAAACAAAATATTATGAATGTGACACCATTTGTTGTATTTTATAGTGATGTCTTCAAATTAGTTGTCCACATTACCAGATACATGCATGTAAAATTGGAAGAAGAAAGAAAAAAACTGAAAATATATATGAAATTAAGAGGAAAAGTGGGGCCGGGGAGATGGCTCAGTAGAATAAGCTCTTGCCTGGCAAGCACAAGGGCCTCAGTTCAATCCCCGGTTCCAGAAAAAAAAAAAAAAAAAGAATTTAAAAAACTAAAGAAAAAAATTAAGCGTTAATTTTTCTTTTCTACAGACCAACAGAAATCCACAGTGCAATTAACCACACCATGATGCTTATATACATAAGTATATCTCTTAAAACATAATACACATGACATCTCGCTAATGTAGTACAGTTAGTAATAGCAATAGTTTTAAGCACAGCTTGACTACTACCAAACTATAGTAACAATCTGCCACCTCTGACCACAAAGGCAAACTCTAAACTTATATAACAAAATCAGATATCGAAACTGGGTGTGGTGATGTGCGCCTGTAATCCCAGCTCTTGTGAAGGTGTAAACAAATGGATCACTATGAGTTGAGTCCGATCTGGCAGTGAGACTCTGAACACCCCATAGACCCTTTCCTAAAAATACAAAAAAAAAAAAATCAGACATATACCAGGTACTTATATGCAATGACTTTGTCTTTAGTAGAGTGATTTTACCCTTTTGCAGTGGAACAGCAGCTTAAGAGGTGATGGTTATGGGACAGGACAAAGTTATGAATGTAGTCAAATATCGTAGATTCCAGAGTGGAGGTCAGAAGATGATCACCCATGTTTTGAACAAATAGAAGACACAGGAGGGAAAGAATAGATTAGAATGTGGATAATCAGAAAGGAAACATACAATGTTTACTCACTTTGTGGATTAATTTCAAGAAGCAGTTGAAGAAAGAGTATTTATAGAAGAAAATGAAAAAGAAAGGTAAGAAACCTAAATAGTGGAAAAAAAAAAAAAGAAAAAGAAAACCCAAAAAAGAGAGACCAGAAAAAGAGGAAAGAAAAGCAGATCTACAAAATAAAAATAACCACAAAATACAAAATTAACAAGACAATTTCTAGCCAGACAGGAAAAGGATAGCCAATGAAACAAACAATGGAGAATAAAATTAAGAAAAAAAAAGACAACAACAACAAAAAAATGCCTCTGGTGCTCACAGTGATAGTGCCCATGTTAGATCCTGAAAATATGCTGTATATAGTCAATTTTGCCATGGAAATTTCGCTGGGTATGGAACTCATCTTGGCCTCTCAAAGTGGGGGCTGAGACTGGTCTTCTGTTGGTGGAATTCTGCAGAACCCAACTACAGTGCTGCTTCAGAAACTTTCACATTGTTGATCTCATTAACTTCTTCACCCACAAAAGGTGTGTGTCTGCCTGCATGCCCAGGGCACAGCTGTCAGTATTATTTATTCATATAGGTGCCTGAGAGATAGCTTAGTATAATAAGCACATGCTGGCAAGCACATTCAATTCAATACCCAGTACCATAAAATTTAAATATATTAAATTAGGATTTTTAAATTTTCTTTTTCTTTTTGCTTTCTCAAGCTGTCTTAAGGACAAGTCTGGTGCAACATGTGGAGCTGGAGATTGAACCATGGTTCATATATTAAATTAAGTCAATTATAAGTTGATTGTACTAAATTGCAATTAATTACATATTATATTAGTACATAATTAAATATATACTAATACATAAAATACATAAATATTATTGACATTGATACTTAGACTTCACTGGGGCTTATTTTCAAAGAAGGGTTTATATTACAATCATCCTTAAAAATCATGCTAGGGCTTACCTTACAGTTAGGTTTTATTTTCAGGATTCTATAGTAAAATAATCCTAGTTTGTCACCCAGCTAAAGTAAGTTTAGTAAAACAAGTAAAGAAAAAGTCCCCTAAGGGATCTACCAGGCTCAAGTAGGTGAAGAGTGATTTCTTCAGACCCCATTGTTGTTCTTGTCATATAGGATGTGGAAATAAATACTGCCTCAGTTCTCTATCACTGTATAAAAATGTACCACAATCTAGTAGCTCACAAGAAACTGATACTTCATTTTACAGCTTTGTACGATCTCAGTGGACTAAAATTCAGAAGAGAAAGGCTTCAGTCCCTTCTGTAGATTCTGTGAAATTATTCATTACCTTACCTTGGCTGGGTTCTTCTTTTTTTTTTTTTCTTTTTTGAACCTGGGATTGAACTCAGACACTTGTGCTTGACAGGCAAGTACTTATTCTACTGAGCCATCTCCCCAGCCCCTTTGCTGGGTTCTAGAGGATGTTTATATTCCATTGCCTATGTTTTACTCACTATAGATTCAAAGCCAGCAATGGCCAGTGAAAGTTTTTTTTCGTTGTGTAAATTTGACTATCCTGTCTGCCTATTCTAATTTTAAATACTTTTGTGATTACACTGGACTCACCAAAATATTCTCCTCATTGTAAACTCAAGTGATGACTAACTTTAATTCCATCTTCAGCTTCAGCTCCCCATGTACAGTCACATTAGTAGCCTGGGCATCTTGGACAATAGTAACTACAAAAACAGTCAATATAACTTGATCAGAACGGAGAAGGACAAGTGATGTTTGTACTCATTATTGATATTGCAGTGTAGCCAAAACCTAAGGAACTTTAGAGTATCATAAAGGTTGAGTATTAGAAGAAAGCATAAAAACAGAACTTGAAGAAATTTGCTGAGGTTTCTTCTTTTGCTAATGATTTTTCGTGTATCATGAAACAAACTACATGAAATTGATCCATGTACTGCAAGAATAACTTGTGAGTTTAATGAAGGTCATCCAAATTGTCTTTTCAAAATGACTAGGAGAACTCACTTCTTATCTGATACTTCAAAGTAAATTGTGCATTTGTTTTCTAACTGAAATTGTTACCTATTTTTGGATAGCTTGAGTCTCCTCCTTGAAGTAGTTCATAAGTTTTTTCTCTCTGAACAAGGAAAAAAGACAAGTATGAAAGGTAGTGAAATTTTATATTTATTAATGGCCAAAATGAAACATATTCTATAGAGTGAGTTTGGGCCAAGAAAAAAATAGGAAAAGGAGTACACTGGACTGTGTGGGAGTGGACTACTGTGCAAGAACTGAGTCACAAAGACCTCAGTGGCATTTCATTTTTGTATCACTACTCCTGAGGTTCACATCAGTTCTAGACTATCGAATCAAAAATCTGCTTAAGTTCTTGAGAGAAGTCCACATGAAGGGCTTTGGCAACAGTTTTTGTGCATGTGTCTTATATTTTGTTATTAGCAGGTCATGTTACTTTCCCAGCCAGTTTTCGATGCCCTAGTCTCTTGATTTATGGTATTTCACATACGTACAAACATATATACATACACATATACATGCATACACACAATCATACATACACACAACCACATGCATAAAAATGCACAACCTCCCAAATTCATAAACAAATGCACTAGGAAAACAAATGCACCATTTTATAATTGCAACCATCCTGTTAAAATAATGAAATTATTATATAATCTGTATGCATATGAAGTACATTGATTTCAAGTAAAGTTACAACTATTGAAGACTGCTCTAATAAGATATTGCATTAAATTATAAGATATTACTATTTAGTGTACCTTACATTCATCAAAAATTCTAAGAAATACTCATGAAAACATCACGGACAGAATAAAAAGATGCCAATAACAACACCTAAAGATTGATTAAGCAGCAAAATATTCAAATTAATGTATCTAAATATGTAGGATTCACTTCAGCTCCATATTTTAAAAATATTTTCAAACTACTGACTATATATTAGTTTTAATAGTAGCTCAGAGGAAATGTATTTTGATCATGGTAGTAGCAATAACTGAAAAGATTGTCATTTTCATCCTACATGCCAGTTTACAAGTTAGCCTGCCACAGATTCAGTGAGGTAGGCAGAAGATAAACTACCTATGTGTCAGAGATGAAACTACTTGTATTAGAGACAGAAACCCATAGCACAAGAATCAGCAGGAGTTATAGCTGTTGTTTAGGTTCTTCCTTGAACCATAAAACATATTAGACTATTATGAAGTTATCACAGTGAGTGTGGCTGTTCACACAGTGATTCACTGTCATAGTTGAGAAATGCTTAGCTGTACTACTGGCAACCTGTATAATCTTTGTTCCAAGGAAATCCTTATTTTCATAATCCTGAAAAATTAACAAATTTATCTTCATGTTGAGGGCTGAGACAATATCTTATCACCTGTTGTAGTCAGAGTTTGTAAGGGATTATATATTAGAGGACACATTACTTATAGAATTATTTTATAATACTCACCAAAATAGTCAAATGCAGAAGAGTACAAGAGAACTGTCCACACATTAGAGACCTAAAGAATACCACTGAGGGCTTGGATCCCATGACTATGTATTACACCAGTCCAGCTGAAGACCAAGAGCCCATGGAAATATGCTTCACAACACCAAAGACCTAGAACCAGGATAATGTCTAATGCAAGTCTTTATCAAGTATCTTCCTTGGGAAGGCCCAGAAGTCAGTGGTAGGAACAGGGACTAAAAAGTCTGTGCCATCAGATGGAGGATCTGTGTCAGCAAGCTGAAAGATATGTACTGGATCAGAGAAATGACACACAGGTAAGGACCAGAGCTCCTCTGAAATGAATGCAGACATCCTCACTAACAGGGAGGCCCTGAGCTACTCTCATAATGAGAATAGCACAGTTCATATCACAAAATCCAGCAAAACAAAGTCATCTGTAGAATCAACAACACACCATCTTTCCCTCCAGTTCTCATTTTATGCCCTTGGCAACAATCCTCAGGTGGGCCTTCCATACACAGTGGCACACTGTGATTCAGTTCAGCTGTGTGTTACAAGCCTTAGTTAATCCACCACATCACCTAAAGCTGTTTACTTATAAAAACTTCCATGTAAAGATAGTTCAGGACAAAAACTGTGGGTTCCTGTACTGAAAACGCATACAGAGACGTGGGAGATTCATGAAAATTTGTTTCTCATCAAATAATTATGCCATAAGTCATTCATGACTGATGTTTCAAATAAACTTTCCTTTAATTGGACACCTACTAAACATTGCTAGCATAAAGAGTGAGATTTGACAGCTGTTACTTGCCTTCAAATTCAGGCATCCCAAAATACATAAACTCACATAATACAGGTTACCTAAGAAGAGCTTACAGACTCCTTCACCTAACAGCAATTGTGTATCCCTCTCATTCAAACAAATTCTTTATTCCTCTACAGATAAGAAATAAGAAACTGAACAAAAGAAGAAAGTTTTATTACATAATATTTTATGAAGCAGTGTTTTATTGAATTTCATTAAATACCATTTTTTAAAGTTTTGTGCATTTTATTTAACAAAATTTTGCCATAAAATCTTTAATCCCTTTCATAAACTGTGTTCATGTATCTCAGCCTAAAGTAAATGCTTCTGAGAAGTTTGTTTTTATAATTTACCTTTAAAATTCTCAATTATCTTCTTCTTTTTACCTTAGGATTATGCCTAATGTAATAATCTTGTTGATTAAAGATAATCAACAAGAGACTCTTCTTTTGTATGTTATTTTTGTACCTCTATTTTCTCTAAACCACTCTTTTAATTCTGCATTCTTTCAAGCAGGATAGCTGTGTTGGAGTTTACCTGCTCTAGGAAATGTGACCTTACTGAAGTTTTTGAAATTCTTTAGTTGATGACCATGAACATTATTTACCCCAAATAGATTTCTGGAAGTAGAGTTATTAACTACCAGTGATCTAAATTCAGTCCTTAACACTTTTGTGGGAAGCACCTTATTGCTGTCCTTTTTTGTCATTTTAGATATTTCTTCAGTTGACCACCGTGATTCTCTCTTGAGCTTACATTTCTTCCCAACTTCACATTCTTGAGACTTTCTTTGTCATTTTATTTCCTCAAAATTGGTATTTTCTGATGAATTTGATACAAGGTCTCACTACACAGCTCAGACTCATAGTGATCCTCTTATTTTCAGCCTTCCCATTGGCAGGATTACAGATGTGTGTCGCCACACTGGGTCTTGCTTGACCAACTCAACACACTCTGTGGTAGGCCTGGTTTGGCATGTAGTACTGGGGATCAAATCTCTGTCCCTGCACTTGCCTAAGAAGGCGCTTAGTCTACTGAACTATCTCGCCTGCCAAAATAGTTATTTGTTTCTAGATTCATCCTTGGCTGTTTTCTAATATTGTCTTTCTCTTGTTTTTCATCTTTCACTTCAATTTCTAATTCTGGTCTTATATTCTTGAATAACTGCTCCAATTGTTAATCTTCTATGGCCAAATAAATTTCTTTTCCTTTCATTGATCTTAGTTTTTTGTATAGAAACAGATTTGCAGGAAGAGTTTTTCACATTGGATTTTAAATGTTTATTATGCGAATTTTTTTTTT
>NDGM010969115.1:0-13150 GCA_002564305.1 Octomys mimax
AGCTACATTCTCTTAATTCAATGAGTAGAAAGATTTGTTCTAATAGTGTTTGTGGACAGGATAGAATGTCTGCATCTTGTATGATGAATAACCACTAAGAAGATAATGTGCAATGTATTAATTATTGAAACTGTCCTGTTAATCAGTTTTGAAACTGTCTCCTTGCTGTTTCTCAATAAAATTAATAAAAAATAGAAATAAAAATAGACACTACAGTTGCAGGGAAGCAGTCGCATTCCCACCTACACCCCTCCTTTCCTGCTTCGCGATTCTTTTCCGCCGTTTCCTCAGTCTTGCTGCCTCTCCCCAAGGCAGCCCTTTCCAAGCTGTGGCTTTCACCTTGAGCTCACTTTCAAAGCTCTGAGCAAGGAGATGCCTGAGGCTGTCCCAAAGTTATGGTCCCATGCAAGCAGGGTGGGGCCCAAGCCCTGCTAGGATCTGTAATCCTTCCTGATTATTCTAGACTGGAGCTAGACTTGAAGACCACTGGTGTCTTTCATCAAAAGTGATTTGTCTGTGAAATACTTTTAAGCAAAACATGAAAGAACTATGACTTGTAACATGCAGGAAATATTGACGTTTCCTGAACATATATCCTGTGTGTGCAAAATGGCAAATATTAGGCCTGCAGATGGGGGTCTTTGAATGTAGGTCACATGATGTAGCAAGCAACAGCTGGGATCCAGATATTGGGGTTGTGTCTTAGATCTCCCACTTACTGGTTTTATGATATTGGACAAATCACTGAACCTTGTGTACCTCAGTTCCTTCACCTGTAAAAGGAGAGGAATAATAGCACTTCTCATGAGGCTTATATAAGGGCTAGATGAGTGAATATTTGTATGGGCCTTAGAAAAGAATTGGCATGAAGGGTCTATGAAATAGTTTATCTTCAGATCTGTGCAGTTAAGTGTGTTCAGATGCCTTCATACTTAAACACTGGTAGCTCTAGGCGAGGGGCTAAAAAGAGAAGAAGAGTGAGGGAAAGTGGAAGGCACTGAGGGAAGCAACAGTGAGACAGAGGAAGCCGAAAGCTGCACATTAAGATTCCCAAAGTGTTTGCTGGTTCATTTCTGAAGAGGCGGGACTGCTGGCTGCCACTGGACACAGTGTGTAGGGACAGAGTGATACTTGAAACTGGGAGGATGTCTCCCTTCCCGCAAGTTCTCAGGTAGTGTGGGGATTACAGTTCCTACAGGACCCTAATGAAAATAAAGTCACTACAAGCTCCCCTCAGAGGAGGCCAACTGGGCTGGAAGCTCTGGACCTGCTTCATCTCCAGTCTGAGCATGAAGAGGCAGACACTTGCTTGATAGCCTTTCTTGAGGAAAGATCTAAGACCTAGGATAGAGTGGGAGGCCCAGAAGGCCACCGCTGGCAGAGACCCCAGTCATTCCTGTGAAGAGGGGTTGCCCCTATCCTTTGAAAGAATCTTAGTCAGTTTGGGTTTCTAACAGAATACTACATGGTTTAGACCACAAACAGAACTAGTTAAGCCTTGTTCTGAAGGTGAAAGTCTGTGATCAGGCTGGCCACCAGCACATCCAACATCTTGGTGACTACAACTGCCCCTGCCTACTCCTTGGGCCATGGGCTCCTCAGGTACAGCCCCTTTGAGCAACTTCACAGATGGAGAAAGGGGCTACTTTGGCCAGAGACTCTGATAAGACCAGCTCTTCATGGCCACTGTGCATCCACAGGATTTCCCAGCCCCAGAAGAAATGTGACCTTAAAGGATCCCACCCTTATCCTGTCAGGAAGATGCTCCCATCTGGGACCACTCTGCACTGTGCTATGCAGATGGTGTAGAAGTCCAGCCTGGAGAGAATCTGGGGCCACTCTGAAATAGGCTCAAATAAAAGGGAGGTATTTTTGTCCTTGAAAAATAGTCTCCCAGAAAATCACAATCATGTATCCCAAGCCCATGTAGCTTTGGTCTCAGTGAGGTGTCAGATGTTGCCTGGCCTTGGAATTCACTTCCTCCAAGCATACAGGGCCAGGAGGGAGGGGGAAGGCTTCAAGTTCCTCCCCGAGCAATCGCAGCTCCTTGCCTCTTCTACACCTCAGCCTGCACATCAACCACATTCCTTCCCACCCATCTTCCCAAGTAGAAGAGGAGACTATGTTTCCACAGCACTGCCCCTTCCAAAGTGACACCTCATCCAGACAGTTTCCAAGGGCCTCTTTTCAGGGCCCCTGTGTGGGTTGAACAAAAAACCAAAACTTTAAAAGTCTCACTTTGGGGTGACCAAGATGTCAAAGGTTATTCTTTTTCATAAGCGTCCTCCAGCACACACACTCAGATATGCATCAGATTTTAAATTGTATCTACTTCCATTCAGAAATATTTGACAAGTAAATTAATCACTAAGTCTCAAGCATGATGCTGAGCACTAGTGATTTGGAGATGAAAAGATACAGTTGTGCCTGACTTCATAGAGCTGGCTTCTTTACCTGCCACACAGAAACAAGCATAGAGTTTTATATAAAACTTCATTTTAATTCAACTAATATTGAGAGCGTTGGAATTCCCTGGGTGGGAAGATATTTCTAGGAGAATAAAATCTGATTGAATGTCTACTGAATGTAGATGCAACTTCTCCTTTTCCTCTTTACTTTCACTTACTATTTAAGAAATTTTCCTCATGGACCTAGTCTGCCGAAGGAGCCTAGATTTCTAGGGTGAATGAGATGCTCAGAAGCATGGCTGTGGTGCAAGTCTGGCCCAAGAGGGAAAGATCATCTCCAATGTGGCATCATTATTCCCAGTGGTGGCACCATTTATGGTCCTTGTGGAGGAATGAATAAGTGAAGGAGCACGAGAACATTCGCCATGCCCACGAGGACAGACGGCAGGTATCTGATAGTGCAGAAGGGCCCAGGACTGTGGACGGAATTCAGCCCAAGAGGAAGGCCAAGGGACACGGGATTGATGGGATGTGGGAACGGCTTCCTGCACACCAGACACTCTGTCAGTTTGTGCTTTGTCTCAGCCTGTCAAGGCCCTCATTTTGATCATAGTTTGCAAGCAAGGGGAATGAGATGAAAGCAGTCAGCGCCACGAGACTCGGTAATGGTGGGACTTCCTTTCAAGCCCAGAGCCGACCAGCTAATCCCATGCTTTTTGTCTCACATTTCCTTCCTTCTTCCTAAAATGACTATGAGGCCCCTGAAAGTTTTTTACTAGGTAAGCAACATAACTGATACTTGGTCTCACTCCTCACCACCCACCAGAGGCCTTGCTCTCCAGGCTCCACATTGGTCTTTGAGTTTCTCCAACATCCCAAAATGTCCACACTTCAGGCCAGTGTCTAGCTACACAATTCCCTGTCCCCTCACCAAGGATGACAGAATGTTATCTATGAATGGAGGTAGACTGAGGTACAGCTCAGTGGTACAGCACTTGCCTAACATAGGCCCTGGGTTCAATCCCCAGTGCCACCAAAAAACAACCAAACACTTCACCTCATCTTCCCACCACCTAGAGCATTGCCTCTTATTCTGTGAGTACTCTATAAGCCAGAGTGGATGACAGAGGAAGACATAAGACCTGTGTTACAGCAAGCCAGGGCCACACCGATGTGGCTCAGGGAGGACTTCTAAGTGGGCAATAGATGCAAAGCCAGATCTCTTCTTGGCTTCCAAAGAGAAACTGGACTTTGAGCTCATAAGTACTGAGCACTTCTGTAGAATCCAGAGGTCATGTAAGTTCAGAGAGAGATGAATCCTACCCGTAAGTTTTAGGGAGAGACTTTTGCATGCCACACGCAGCAACCTCCCCTCACTGGGAAGATCCAAGCTGCTGTCCAATTAGGAGAGGGCAGAGCCCAGGGTGAGTGCTCACACAGCCTCAGTTGTGGCTCACTGGGATGCAAGCAAATGAAATCCACTTACATGAAGTAACAACAGGGAGACTATGCCATGCTGGTGCAGCTGTCTCAAGGCGTCGAAGGGTAAGAGCTGCAGGGAAGGGACTGTGACAATCATTCGCTCCATCTCTCCAGAAGGAGATAATCCAGGCCATCATTCAGCAAACATTTTAACTCCTCTGTGTGCCAGAGCCAAGGTTTGATTTGAGGTGAACACAACAGAGTTTCCTGTCTGCTTTTTGGCCACATTTCAATGTCCTCTTGTCCCCTGTCACTCTCCATCTCTCCGGTTCACCTAGTTCTCCATGCAGACAGCCCAAACACAGATTCTGGCTTACCAGCTCCTTATTCCCTTCAAAGTCTAATGTTCAGAAACATAAGTTCATGAGTTTGGGTTCTAAGTTCCTAAAAGAGAACTCAAGGAGGTGGATGGAGGGCCTGTTGTCCAACCAAGCCACTCAGCAGGCCAGTGGCCAGGCGCACAATTCCCTGTCCATGCACCAAGGATGATAGAAGCATTATCCATGAAAGGAGGTGGACTGGGTATGGCTCAGCAGTAGAGCATTTTCTAGCACAAACGAGGTCCTGGGTTCAATCCACAGGACCACCAAAACAGTAAAGCAGAAAACTTCCTCCAAGAGGGGAAGGAAAGAAGCAGCTCCCCCAAAATGGAACTGGAGGGGAGAGGCACCGTTAGCATGTTACCCTGCATCTCCACCCATTTGGCCTTCCCATGTACTCTCAGGCATCTCTGCACTGCAGAATAATATGCAAAAAGCAAGACATGAAAGAGGAAGCACACTTGCGTAGGTGCCTACAGCAGCTCCCTGTTGGTGAACACCCTAGCGGTGGCATGCAAACCCCTTGAGGACATATCCTCTGGCTTGTTCACAAAAGACTCAAGCAGAGCTCACCAGACAACCCAGCTGTCCTGTGGAGTTGCCCTGGACAGTGACCAGCATGAAATGTGGCAAAGGAAAAGAGAGGCCCTTGATTCCTCTCCTCTACATCTGACTGGGAATTAAAATGGAGAGATGAAATAAAAACCTCTACCATTAGTCTACATTAACAATAGAGTCTATATTGTAATTGATGATATGAAGAAATCGGTAAGACACAGAGGCTGTGGCAAGTGGAGGTGATGCCCATGGAGGCTGAGGAAAGCTTTTAGAATGTGCACCACGTGGTGCTCAGTGCAGTATCACTCTTGCCAGGGCAAAGAGCGGCACTGCACGCAAAGCTGAATGCACTGCCTGTCATTTAGCTTTCTTAGTGCTTCCCTTGGAAAAGGAAGAGTGGCAGAAATCTAGAAGAGCAGGACCGCACACCAAGTCCCCGTCTCACCAGGCTGTTACAACAGAACACCATAAGCTGAAAAGTGTCACGGACACTTAGTGCATACAGTTCTGGAAGCCCAGAGTCTAGGACCCTGCTGACCTCTGTTCACAGAGGACCTGCTCTCAGATTGACACACAGTGACTTCTCCTTGTGTCCTCACATGGCACAGTGACACTGGACTCACAGAACTGGGCCTTGGTACAGAGCAGCCCATCTTCTGCACCTTCAATCTCCTTTTCTTCCCCTCTAAAGCAGTGTTTATTACATACTCTAGATAAGGTGGTAGAAGTATAAAATCCAATCTGCTGCAGATAAACCTTCAAGAGCTTCCAAGAGGCAGTGGACACAAATCTGTTCCTGAAGGACTCTTATTTCATTTTGCATAAGAAAAATCGTGCTCCAGAGTACTAAAGTCACATCAGTGAAGGTTAGCAGGAGCCACAGGTCGTCCCTCAGATCTGACTTTCTCACAACTGTGCCCTGTGACAGGCAGAATTCTCAGATGACCCCCAAAACCTGCATCCATATGCAGTCCTCTCCTCTAGGGGTACGGGTGACACTTTTCAAAGGAATGAGATGTCACTCTGATTCTGCTACATTTTATGCCAAAAGGCCATCAAATAGGTGGACTTGCCCTATTTGGGGTTTAGTACTGGGCATTGAACCCAAGGTCTTTGCACTAAGCTATATCATGGCCCTTTTTAAATCTTTATATTGTTGTATTTTGAGACATAGTCTCCATTAAGATCTCCAGGTCAGATGTCAGCTTGCAATCTGCCTGCCTTTGCCTCCAACAAGCTGGGATTTCAGACATGCTCCATCACATCCAGTTTGGACTTGATCTAAGTAAAGCCAGTGTGGGGCTCACTGAAGAAAAGGCAGTCAGAATGATGGACTCTGACTGGCCTCAAAGAAAATGCACACCTACCTCATGAACGCCCTTGGGGACCAAGAGATGGACCTGCCACAGCCTCTAGGAACTAAAAGTGTCCCTGGCCAACACCCAACAGGGAAGCAAAGGCCTTGCCCCTACAACTATAAGGAAATGAATTCCTCTAGCAATAAGTAGGTCTGAAAGACGAAAGTCACATGTGAGAACTAAGGCCCGGGCCAACACCATGGTACCAAACAGGTGGGACCAGCGACTCAGGCCATGCTACGCTTAGATTTCCCCTCTACAGAAATTTTAGTTCTAAACTGCTAAATTCATGATGATTCCATCATGCAGGAGAAAGACAACTGACTAACACACTCATGATGCACGCCCTGTCTAGGACCCCTGGCCTCCAGTCACTGAAGCTCAATTAAACCACCTGGAGTAGAATAGAAACGGAGATGGTTTCTGAAAGACAGAAACTGCATAGTATAGGAGAAAGAAAAATCTAAAGCCAGCTAAGCCAGAGTTAGCAAAACAGCTGAATTTACCTCCTTGACTTTCAACCTCCCTGTAGACCCTGTGTTCTAGCCACATGAACAATGCACAGTTACCTACGATAAAGTCCTTAAAAGTAAGTTTTATCTTCAATACCTACCCCAAGCACTTGACTAGTAGAAGCTGTCTGGAGTGCTACATTGAGGAAAGTTTTCAAATTAATGTTTGGAATCAGCAAGAACTAGGGTGAGACGATAGGTCCCGGGTGGCCAATCTCTGGCAGAAAGTGACGGTCCATGCCTATCTGTTGCTGACCTAGTAGTTTGCATGTCTTATGCTCTTAGGCTTGAAATAGCTATTCCTCACCCTGTCCCTAGCAAGTTGACTCACCATTCAATGTCCCTGCAAGACATCAATCCCAACAATTCCTCCCTGTCATCGACTCACAACTATGATTACGCTCTTCTGCTTCTTAATCCCAGAGTGTTTTTTCATTCCCTTCTCAAATGTGGTCATATTAGGATTTTAATTGTATCCTGCTCAAACATATGTGGATGTCTTTTCCTTCTGTGTCTCAAAATGTGCCTGTGTTTAGAAATCCAGTCTTTGAGATACAATTAGTTAATATAAGATCCTAGTGGAGGAGGGGAAGGTCGTCGATCCAGTAGGACCAATGTCTTTGTATGACGAGACAAAGGTACAGACATGCAGTGGGGAAATGTGAAGTACTTATGAAGTAAGAAAAGGCTAGTTCTAAAGCAACAAGCCAATACGTGCCTTAGCTTCCAAAACTTGGAAGAAAAAGGCAAAAGCCTCCCCTTGAGACTTCACAAGAAACTAGACTGCCCCAGGCCTTATTTTGGACATCTGGCCTCTAAAATTGTAAGACAACAAATTTCTCTTGTTCAAAGCCATCCAACTTGTGCTGTTTCATTACGCCAGCCCCAGAACAGCACTGCAGCAGTCCCTCACTATTTCGCAGTTTGACTTTCATGGACTCGCTGTTCTGCAGGTTTTCGAAAAATATTAATCTAAATTATTTATCATGGATTTTTCACTATATTACAGGATTTTGCAGTATCATACAGTATATGTATGTTGTTAAAATTACATAAGTTTACGAGTTTAGAAAATGGTGAAGAACATTAGAAGTGTTTATAAAAATGTGGGGAAGGTTTATAAGAGTGTGGGAAGGGTTTATAGAGCTTTAAAATATGTATAAATACTAAAATAAATATGACACTGCTACTTTGCTGATTTTCACATGTAGCTGGGGTGTCTGGAACATAAGCCCTGAGGTAGGTGAGGGGCCACTGTCCTGGTATTCTGTTAAGCACATATGAGCCTCTGTCTCTCAGTAGGCTGCACGCTCTCACAATGCAGGGTCTATGTTGTGCCCCCCTTTTTGTCGTGGGTGGCAGATGTGTTTCATAAACGTGGTTGACACACAGGGAAGGATGGATGGATGAACCATTCGCTCATCCGGCAGCTATTAATGCTCACTACACTTAAGTCATAACTCTTCACGCTTGCATGTGGGTTGGGCACAAATGCATTTTGAAAACCTTAACTCAGGAAGCATGCAAATGAATGACTAAAGGTAGATGGATTATGAACTGTTAAAGGAAGTCTTAAGCCTTCCCAGTTGGCCCTCATAGGTCCAGGCACTTCAAGTAATTTAAATTGAAGAGTGAGTTTAAGAAATTGAATTTTTAGGGTTAAAATATTGTCTTTCCCCTGGAGAAGTTTGTCGGTATGCTTAATATTACCTGTAGATACTTTTGCTGGTTACAACTGTCACAGAAGGCCAGTGACACTACCAAGCAGGGGCCAGTCTGTTTCTAAACCTTGCACACAGCTCAGACTCTGAAGCAAGGAGGACCTGGCCCAGAATAGATGGACTTTGGAAACCTGAAGTTAGGGGTCTACAGGAACCCAGGGGCTTCTGGGGCAGCACGGACATGAGTATGCTCGTAGCAGCTTGCAGCTGCTCAGCGCTGTGCCGAGCAGTATGTGAGTAGGTTAGTTGCTTTGTCCCATTTTAGAGAAGAAGAAACCAAAGGTGAAAGGTTAAAGCACCTTCTCGAGATGGAGCAGTAGCTAGTCGATGGCAACACCAAAATTAATCCAGGTCTGACTCCCCATACTTCTTGGCCCATGTCCCAGAGGCTTGGTTCAGTCTGCCCTCCTAGACCTAGAATTGGAAGTGAAATGGAACACCTGGAAGTGCAGACAGGAAATCCTTTTCAGGGAAAAAACATGGTGTGGCCACTGCACTGCAGTGTCACATTGTAAGAAGGCTACCTGCAGGCCCTCTGAGAGCAGGACAGGCAACTCAGTGATAAGGACAGCAACTCTGAGGAACAGCTGAAGGAGCGATGGGGACACTGAAGAATGACCCTGCTTTAACCTGGAAGTCAGATGAACTGTGATTAGTGAGAGGCCAACCCCTAGCAATAGGGGCCTTGAAGGAAGACACCTGTAGGGGGAGAAGGTGCCCAAAATGAGAATATAGGGACTGCAGCAAGTAGACACAAGAACAGCCAAGAAACATGAGTTGCCTGTTCCATTTCTAAGGACCTCTCCGATGCCTGCTGATGCGCAAGCCCCAGGTTTTACACTGCTGAGCAAAAAGATATGGTCCCTAACATTGTGGAGTTATAGTCAGATGGAAGATGTGGAAGAAGTACCCTAATAGGCGCAGTGGTGTGTGCACCACACGGATTTATTCCCAATTAGATTTAGTGGCAGTTCGGAGGATCAAGAGGCTATTACGCAGCCTCAAGGCTCTGTGTTTTCTTAAATTATGCAGCTCCTGCCAGCCTCTTTACATGCTTCCTTCAGGGGCAACAGCATAATGATGATAATGATCTGCTTTCTTGTGTTCAAAGAGATTGCTCAGCAGCCTCTGGTGAGGCATAAGGAGTTGGGCGAAGAGAAAAAATAGGGGCTGAGTTTGGAGTGGCACATTAGAGCAGATTACCTGGGAGAGCGGAGGCCCTCAGCAGCGGAAAGGCCGTCTGGAGCGACCTCGCTGGGGTGGCTTTGTGTCATCCTGGCACTCTGGAGGTATCAGGAGCCTGGCTTTCCTGTAGCTGCGCACTCCTCCGTGGGCTCCTTGCATAGCGAGCTTCACGGCACTCAGGACCAACACAAGTGCCTGCGGCAGGCTGCAGATTGCTCTGGGGCAGCCTCCCTCAGATCACAGAAGCTGAAGAGCTCTACATCCAGGGCCCGCTCACACCCAGGCTCCAGCCCTGAGCGAGTGCTCAGTGAACGCCTGCAGAACGCACGAATGCGAGTCCCTCTGCAGCTGCAAAGGTGGCCTTCACGTCTCCATTCTTTCCTGACTGCAGGAGTCAAAATTATAGTCCTGGATACCAACCCTTTCCTGCAGTGAGAATCGTGAACAAAAATACAGTCACTGGTCAAATATATAACCGGTCACTGATGATAAATCGATAGATCGATAGATCGATCAATAGACATAGATAGATAGATAGATAGATAGATAGATAGAACTCTTAGAAACCACAGTCCAAAAAAATCTCTGAAATTAAAAAAAGAGAGTGTTGTGTAAATCCATGAGAAATGACAGACAATAGAGGAAGAGAATGCCATCCGGTCATTACCTCTAGTCTGAATGTCAGTTCCCCACCCCATCCCCACAATTCCTATGTTGAAAGTTAACCTCCCCATGCCAGTGTTAGAAGGCAGGGCCTTCTAGGCAGACTGAGGTGTGGTGGAGGCAGACCCCTGGGAACGAGACCACTGCCCCTGTAAAATAGGCCCAGAGAGCTGCCTCTTCTTTCCCCCGTGATGACAGATGGAGCGCGATGGAGCCGTCTCTAAGCTTGAGGCCTGGCCCTCATAGTGTAGAATCAGACAGTATGGTCATAGGCTTCATGGCTTCCAGAACCACAAGACATAAATTCCTGTTGCTTCCAAGTCACAATATACTTTGTGACAGCATAAATATTTTTATCCTCTTCACAAATCCCCATGCTAAACTTTCTAGTAAATAGCCCTTCCTAAACTGGTATAGTGAAGCTTTCAGAGATTAAATGTGATTAAATTATATAGAATTATGTCTTCTAAATTTTTACTTTTGGCTAGGTTCACACCTGTAATCCTAGCACTCTGAGAGGTTGAGGTGGAAAGACCAAAATTCAAGCCCAACCTTAGAAATTTATCAACTTGGCAAGATTCTGTCTCAAAAATAAAATAAAAAGTAAAGGCCAGGGACAGACCTCAGTGCTAAGGCCTAGTACTGACATGCAAAATGGTTTTGCTTCAGTGTTTGTGACACATTGAACGCATAGCTATAGATGTACATGTGGCGCTTTAGACACACAAGTTATCAATACACGTGAGACTCCTTTCCTGTGTCCAAGGAAGAGCTACCTTCTGATTGGCAAGACAGCTCTGTGAAAAGACGAATGGCGGTGTGACAAGCCAACACGTGCATAAATCACTCCTGGGGCGAAAGCAAGCCCGTGTCATGGCACAGTGTATTTCAATCTAGCATCGCAAGAATGAAGAGGGAGTTCACTCATTAGAGAGCTCAAGGGACCTGAGAAAGGGATTTATAGCAGGTAGTTCTTGGTAAACAGCAACCCTTCAACCAGTATCCTGAGCTTTGGCTGTACACTGAGATCCTAATGCGCATTGAGAGAGTAGAAAGTATTGGGATGAAACTGCTAAGGCACAAGATCCCATCTCCTCATGCCTTGTGTATTTAGACCTCATGTAATAGCTAATTGAAAAGGAATATAATAAAAGCTGATAAGCAATTACCTTGCTGCCTAGTGGCTGCAAGGCTAGTATCTAAAGTTTTACTCAAAATCCCAGTCCTTTGCTTAGAACTGCTCTGAAATATTGTAAGCATTTTCCCAAGGGATAGTTCAGTTTTTCTCAAGCCATGCCACAGGGCTAGGCAGCTCTGATAAGAACTGCCAATGGTCTAGTATCTCTGCCACCAGCACGCTCCATGTGCCACTGCACGGGGCCGCTTCTGAGACTGTAAGCGCACACGTATTCTTCAAGATTGCCTCTTTCCTACCTGAAACAAAAGGCTTTTGAGAACTCACCTCCTCTTTGAGGGTTTCTCCCAGTCTCCAACAAAGCCTATCACTCAGTTTCTGCTTTCCATTGATTCTGTCCATGTGGAATTCTGCCCCGATTATACCTGACTCAGCATAGCAGCTCCTGGTTGATGGGCCCACCCTTCCACCCCCCACTGTTGCTATCATGACTCCTCACTCCTTCCACTTTGCATTGTTAGTACCTTGCACCATGCCCAGGAAAATGGTTTTGGGTGCTTGGACAGCACAGAAATTCTTGCCCCAATATGATCAAGCAGCAGACAGTTTAGGTTTAAATGACAACTCTAAGGATACAGCTAATCCCGTCTCCATCTACACTGAATGCCAAATTCCTACACACATGAGATCAGGTGTGCTAAGACCATCTCATAAATCTGATTATCAACCTCTCTGCTACAGCCTGAATATGTGCCCCCAAAAGCATGTGTTGGCAATGCAGCGGTGTGGGGAATGGGGCTACGGGGCGGTTTCAGCTCGGTAGGGTCCCTCCCTGACCCACTGGCCACTTTGGACTATGAAAGGGCTCAGGGGATTGCGTTTCCCCCACACACCTCCATCCCCTCTCCATTCCTGTCAGTTGTGGGATGATGCAGCGCTAAACCCCACTCCTTGGCCTCGATCTTCCCAGCTTCCAGAACCACAGCTCAGTATTTTTTTTCCATTCTACATTACCTAACCTCTGGTGTTCTGCTGTAGCCACACAGAACAAACTAAGACAGCTTCCACAAATATGCGATGATTTGGGGGATTCCAATCTCACTGTGTGGCCCTATGACACATACAACTGTCCCCTCCAGGAAATGGGATTCCCTCCCCCAAGATATGCAGTTCCTCTTTATCATGCTAGAGCTCTTAATTCTCATGCTGGGAGCTGGGCTGCACACTCATTTAGGGAGGCGTGTCCTGGCCAAGCCTGAGCTCCTGTGCCTGGGATAACACAGGGGTAAGGGGAGTCACAGGGGACCCAGCCTCACCAGACCTGATCAGGCTGGGCAATTCTACAGCCACAGTGCTTGGCTCTTAGAAGGACCTAAGTCAGACAGAGCAGGATGATGGGCAGGCTCAGAAAGGCTCTGTTCTCTGACTGACTGGACCTTCGGAGAAGTGGACTTCATTTCACGCGACCAGGCTCTGAAGCAATGGAAGCCTGAGGCTCCTAGGAGGATCATGACACACCTAACCTTAGAGCCAGCCTGGAAGAAGTGGGGAGAAGAAAGTCTCTGAGAACACCACTGGAGACCTAAGTGAGCTTGCCTCTGGAGTTCAAGCCATGACTGTAGAGCTCGCCTGTGGAGGTCAAGCAGAGACTGTAGAGCTCGCCTCTGGAGGTCAAGCAGTAACTGTAGAGCTCGCCTCTGGAGGTCATGCAAACTGTAGAGCTCGCCTGTGGAGGTCAAGCAGTGACTGTAGAGCTCGTCTCTGGAGGTCAAGCAGTGACTGTAGAGCTCGCCTCTGGAGGTCAAGCA
>NDGM010969152.1:0-15630 GCA_002564305.1 Octomys mimax
TCCAATCCTGGTAGGCCACGTGGGCACCGCTCATAGGTCCAGGTACGCGGAAGCAAGCCACAAACCCATAACTTTAAGAATAACTCTAAACCTAACAATAAATGTAACCCTAACTCTATATCTAACAATAACCCTAACCGTAACTCTAACCCTAAACATAACGCTAAACCTAACCGCTTTCATAACCCTAAAATTAATCATAATGTTAACCCAAGCCCTAACCATAAATGTAACCCTAACACTAAATCTAAACCTAACCCTAACCCTAAAAGTAACACTAACACAACCCTAACCCAAACCCTAACTGTAACCCCAACCTTAAACCTAACCATAACTGTATCCATACCTCTAACCCTAACTCTAACTCTAATCTTAACTCTGACCATAAACATATCCATAATCCAAATCCAAACCCTAACTTTACAGTAACATAAACTAACACTAACACTAACCCTAACCCTAACAGTACTCCTAACAGTAACCGTAGCTGTAATCATAACCCTAACCCTTGCCATAACACTTACCGTGTACCTAATCCTTAACACTAACCCAAACCCTAACCCTAACTCTAACTGTAACCATAACCCAAACCATAACCATAACCCTAACCCTCATCCTAACTGTAAACATAACCCTAATCCAACCTTAAACCTAACCCTAAGCCTAACCATAATCATAATCAAAATCTAAAAATAATTGTTACCGTAACCCTATCCATAACCCAACACTAAACCTAATCCTAACATTTATCCTAACCATAATCCTAACCATAAACCTAATGCTAACCCTAATACTCAACCTGATGCTAACCATAAACTTAAGCCTAATCCTAATCCTAACTCTAACACTAACCATAAACCTACCTTGACATAAACCTAAACCTATCCATACCCCTACCCTAACTCTAATAGTAATCCTAACCATAATGCTAACCCTAACACTAACCTAACCATAACTTTAAACCTAACCCTAATCCTAAACATAATCATAACTCTAACCCTACCCGTAACGGTAACCCTCACCCTAACCCTAACCCTAAGCTAAACATTAACCATAACCTTAACCCTAACCATAACCTTAACCATAACTTTAAGCCTAACCCAAATTAACCCTAATCGTAGCAGTAACCCTAAACATACTGGAACTATAATGCTAACTGTTACACTAACCCTAACTGTGACCCTAACCCTAACCCTAACCCTAACCATAATGCTAACACTAACCACACTGTAATCATAACCCTAAACCTAACCGTAACCCTAAACTAATCCTAACCATAACCATAACCTAACTGGAACCCTAATCCTAAACCTAACTCTAAAAATAACCTTAACCATAACTCTAACACTAAACCTAATGCTAACCCTGACAATAACTCTATTCATAGCCCTAAACGTAAATGTAACCCAAACCCTTTCCCTAAACCTAAAGCTAACCATAACCTTAGTGATAAACCTATTCCTAATTTTAAACCTAATGCTAAACTTAACACCTATCCCTAACACTACCCCTACCCCTACCCCTAACCATAACACTAACTGTAACTGCAACCCTAACCCTAACACTAAGTCTAACCCTAACAATAACCGTGGTTCTAACCCTAATGTAACCTTAACTGTAACAATGACCATAACCTTAATGCTAATCCTAACCCTAATCATATCCATAACCCTAACTCTAACCCTAAACCTAAACCTAACACAGACCCTAAATGTAAGCCTAACTGTAACCTTAACCGTAACCATAACCCTAAACTTAACTGCTAGAGTAGCCCTAACCTTAACCCTCACCCTAACCCTAACCCTAACTGTAACCTTTACCCTAACCGTACCCATAACCATAATCCTAACTCTAACCCTAATCCCATCTGTAACCCTAACCCTAAACCTAACACTGACGCTAACCGTAACCCTAATCGTAAACTTAACTGTAACTGCAAACCTAACCATAACCGTAATACTAACCCTAAACCCTAAACCTAACCTAACCTAACCCTAACCTTAACAGTATCTGAACCGTAACTGTAACTATGACCCTAACCGTAACCCTAACACTAACTCTAAGCATAATACTGACCCTAACCCTAATCATAATTCCAATACTAACTCAAATGCTAACCCTAAATGTAACTGTAAGCATAACCCTAACACTAAACTTAACAGAAACTCTAAATCCAAGCCTAAAGCTAACCATAACCCTAATACTAACCCTAAACTTAACAGTAACCCAACCCTAAACATAACACCTACCCTTAATCCTAATCCTAATCCTAAGCATAACTGTAACTCAACCATAACCCTAACACTAACCCTAACCCTAACTCTAACCCTAACATTAACTGTAACACTAACACTAACCTTAACCCTAAACATAACCCTAATCATAACTCAAACCTTAACAGTAACTATCACATAAGCCTAACCCTTACTGTAAACCATAACACTAACCCTAAATGGAACCCTAACCCTAACCCTAACCAAATCCTGACCATAACAGTAACCCAATCCTTAACCCTACCCTAACCCTAACCCTAACCCTAACCTTAACCATAACTCTAATCATAACCGTAACTCTAACTCTAACCCTAACCCTAACATTAACCCTATCCTGAACCGTAACTCTAGACCTAACACTAACGTAACCCTAACCGTAACTGTAACCCTAAGGCTAACCCTAACCCTAACCCTAATCCTAACCGTAAACCTAACCCTAACTTTAAATGTAACACTAACTTTAATGATGATCCTAATCATAAACCTAACCATAAATTTAACAGAAACCATAAACTTAACCCTCACTGTAACAATAACCCTAACCCTAAACCTAATCCTAATCTCAACCCTAAGCCTAACTGTAACAGCAATCCTAACCATAACCATAACCCTAAACCAAACCCTAAACCTAATCATAATCCTAACGCTAAACCTAAATGTAACTGTAACCCTAACGCTAACATAAACTGAACCCCAAACCTAACCACAAGCCTAAGGGTAACCCTAGCCCTAACCCTAACACTCACCCTAACCCTAAACCTAACAACTACCCCTAACCCTAACTGTAACCCTAACAGTAAGTGTAACTCTAATCATAACTGTAAACCTAACCCAACGCTAAGCCTAAACCAAACCCTTATGTTAACTGTAACTCTGAACCGAAAACTAATCCCAACCCTAAGCCTAACTGTAACTCTAACCTTAACCACAACCCTAACCATAACCTTAACTGTTATAACACTAACCCTAACTCTAACTGTAACCCTAACCCTAACACTAACCATAACCCTATTCTTAACTCTAACCCTAATTCTTCACTAACTGTAACCCTAACCATAACAGTAACCCTAACACAAACCCTTACTGTAACACTTACCATATTCCTAACACTTAACGCTAACCCTAACCCTAACCCTAATGTTAACCCTAACCTAAAGCCTGAACTTTACCCTAACCATAACCATAACCAAAATGTAACACTAATGTTAAACCTAAGGTTAAATGTAACCCAAACCCTATCTCTAACCCTGTTACCCGAACCCAAACCCTAACCCTAACCGTAACTGTACCCTGACCTAACCCAAACCCTAAACTTAACTATAACTGTAATCTCAACCTAAACTCTAACTCTAACTTAACTTGAAACAGAACCATAATAGTAACTCTAACACTAACCCTAACTCTAACCCTAAATCTAACACTAACGCTAACCCTAACCATAACCCTAATTGTAACCCTATAAATAGCCATAACAGTAACCCTAACCCTAACTCTAAGCCAAAGCCTAAGGGTAAATGTAACCATAAATGTAAACTGAACCATAACCGTAACCCTAAACCTAACCCTAACTCTAACCTTAACCCTAAACCTAACCATAACCATAACCCTAACACTAAATGTCACACTAACCCTAACCGTAACTGTAACCCGAAACCTAACACTAACACTAACCGATATCGTAACCCTAACTTGAACCCTAACCCTAACCCTAACTCTAACTAATCCTAAGTATAACTGTAACACCAAATCTAACCCTAACCCTAACCCTAACAGTAAAACTAAGCCTTCATGCTAACCCAAATGCCAACTGTAACCCTAAGCATAGACTGAACCCTAACCCTAATACTAATTATGACTGTAAACCTATACATAACCCAAACCCTAAACCTAAATGTAACCCTGAAACTAACCCTAACCATAACCCTAACTCTAACCATAACCATAATCCTAACACAAACACGGTAACTGTTACTCTATCTCTAACTCTTAACCCTAACCCTAACCATAACCCTAAACCTAATGTTAAATGTAATGCTAACGTTACCACTAACCCTAATCGTAACCCTAACCATAACCATAAACATAACCATAACCCTAACACTAAAATCTAAACCTAATTCTAACAGTAATACTAACCTTAACCCTAACCCAAACCCTAACTGTAACCCTAACCATAACCCTAATTCTAACCATAACTATAACCTTAAAACTAATCCTAACTCTAACCATAAATCTATACCTAATCCAAACCCTAATGCTAACACTAAACCTAACTGAAACCCTAACCCTAACCATAACCATAACCATAATCCTAACAGAAACAGTTACCGTAAACGTTACCCTATCCCTAACACATAACTCTAACCCTAACCAGAACCCTAACCCTAACGCTAAACATAACCCTAACACTAATCCTAACCAAAAATGTAAACCTAACCCTAACCCGACCCCTACCTGTAACTGTACCTTAACCCTAACACTAACCCTGAACCTAATAATAACACTAACCGTAACCCTAACCCTAACCCTAAACCTAGCCTTAATAATAACCATAACCGTAACTCTATCCCTAACACAACTACAACCCTAACCCTAACCCTGAACGTAACCCTAGCCCTAATACTATCCTCAACATTAACTGTAACCCTAACCTTAAGTGATACCCTAACCATAACCAGAACTCTAACCCTAACCCTAATCGTAGCACTAACCATAACCCTAACTGTAACTCTAACCCTAACACTGACTGTAACCCTAATGCTAACCGTAACCATAGCCCTAACCATAAACTTCACTGTAACCGTAACCCTAGCACTAACCTAAACTGTAACCCTAACACATAACCTAACCCTAAGCCTGACCATAACTGTATTCTGAACCTTAACTGTAACCCTAACCCTACCTCTAAGGCTAACCCTAACATGACTGTAACTCTAAATCTAACCCTAAACCTAATCCAAAACCTAACACTAAACCTAACGCTAACACTAACCCTAACTCTAACTTCTAGCACTAAAACTAACCCTAACCATAACACTAACCCTAAACATAACCCTAACACTAATCCAAGCTTAACCTTAACCCTACACCTCGCCTTATTACCGTAACCCTATCTGTAACCCAAAACTAACCCTCACCCTAAGGCTAACCATAAATGAAACCCTGACTCTAAACCTAAACGTAAATCTAAACCTAAACATAAACCTAACTCAAAACCTAAGCCTAATCCTAACCTTAACCGTAGCCCTACCTAAACTCTCAACCAAATCCTAGCCACAACCCTCACCATAAACCTAACCCTAACTCTAATCCTAACCCTAACCCTAAACCTAACCCTAATCCTAACCATAATCTTAACTCTACCCTAACTGTAACGGCAACCCTAAACCTAGTCCTAACCCTATCCCTAACACTTCACCTTAACTCTAATCAAAACCCTAGTGGTAACCCTAAACAAACCCCTAAACTTTGCTCTAACCTTAACTGTAACCCTAACAATAACCGTAAATCTAATGCTAAACATAACACTAACCCTAACCCAACCCCTAAACCTAACAAGAACTCTAAACCTAAACCTAAACCTAAACCTAACTGTAACCATACCCTAACCCTAACCTTAATGCTAACCATAACCCTAACCACAAAATTATCTCTAATCCTAACCCTAACCCGAAACCTAACCCTAACACTAACTGTAACTGTAACTCTAATCCTAACCTAACTCCAACCATAATTCTACCCTAACCATAACCCTAACCCTAACCCCAACTTAACCATAACTCTAACCCTAGCCCTCACCATAAGTGCAAACCTAACCTTAAACATTATCCTAACTCTAACCCTAAAACTAACCCTAACTGTAACCCTAACTATAACTCTAACCCTAAAAAACCCTAATGCTAACACTAATCATAACCGTGAACCTTCCCTTAGCTGTAAACCTAACCCTTAACATAACCCAAATCCTAACCATAACCTAATCATAACCTAACTATAACCATAACTGAAACCCTGACCCTAAACCTAATGCTAAACATATCCCTAACTATAAACCTAACCCTAACCCTAACCATAACCCTAATCCGAACCCTAACCCTAACCCTAGCCTCATCCTAACCCTAACCCTCACATTAACTATAACTGTAACACTAAACATGACGCTAATCCGAACTCTAAGGCTAACTCTAACCATTACTGTAACTCTAATCATAACCTTAAATGTAACACTAACCATAATACTAATTCTAACCATAACCATAACTGTAACATTAACCTTAACCGTAATCCTAACTATAACCCTAAGTTAACCCCAACTGTAACTGTAACCCTCACCTAAAACCTAAACATAACCCAAACCCAAAACCTAAAACTAACCCTAACTGTAACTCTAAATCTAACTTAATGACAAACATGACCGTAACTGTAACCCTAACATCACCCTAACCCTAACCTTAAAATTAACCAAAAGCATAACCATAACACTAACTCTAAACTTAACCTTAACACTAACCCTAAACCTAACCCTAAGCCTAAACCTAACCTTAACCCTAACCCCAACTGTAACCATAACTCTAACCCTAACCATAAACCTAAACAACCATAGCTCTAAACCTAAACCTAGCCATAATCCTAACCTTAATTGTAACTGTAACCCTAACCGTAACCGTTTCCCTAACCCTAATCCTAAATTTAACCCATCCGTAACTTTAACCCTAATCGAAACACTAACCATAATCATAATTCTATCCCTAAACCTAACACTAAACCTAACCGTAAGCCTAATACTAGCTCTAACCCTAACCCTAAACTGAACCTTAACCATAACCATAACTCTAAACCTAACCCTAAAGCTAAACGAACCATAACCATAATCCTAATCTTAAATGTAAACCTAACACTAACCCTGACCATAATCATAAACCAAACAATAAATCTAAACCTAACCCTAACCTTAACAGTAAGCTGAACCCTTATTATTAACCAAAATCTTAACCGTAACTACAACCCTAACCTTAACCATAACCTTAACTGTAATGGTAACCATAATCCTAAACCAAAACCTTACCATAAACCTAAGTCTATCCCTAACCCTTAACTCTAACCAAAACCCTAAGCTTAAACCTAACGCTAAATGTAGCCATAACCCTAACCCTAACTCTAACCCTAACCACAACCCTAATTGTAACCCTAAAACTAATCCTAATCCTAACCTTAACTGTAACTCTACCCTGAGCCTAACCCTAACCCTAAACCTAACTGTAACCCTAACCTTAATCATAATAATACTAACATTAAAACTACCATAACCCTAATTGTAACCCTGCCTTAACCCTAACTTCAACATTAACTGTAACCTTAACCCTAACCTTCACCCTAACCATCTGTGGAATCTAACCCTAAACCTAACCCTAAGCTTAATCACAAATGTAACCCTCACCATAACCCTAACCCTAACCCTAAACCCTAACTGAAACCATAAAGATAACCCTAACCTTAACTCTAACCCTAACTGTCACCCTAACACTAACCTTAAACGTAACTATAACTGTAACACTAACCCTAACCGTCTTCCAAACTGTAAATGTAACCTTAATTCTAGTCTTAACCTTACCCTACCCTTAACTCTAACTGTAACCTGACCCCTAACCCTGTTACCCTATCCATAACCCAACACTAACCCTAACCTTATCGTTTATCCTAACCCTAACTGTAATCCTAACCCTAAGCCTAAAACTAACCTTAACTTTCACCATAACACTAGCCATAAATGAAACCATAACCCTACAATTAAATCTAACCCTAACCCTAAAAATAATCCTAACCCTAAAACTAACCTTAACTGTATACTAATATAATCTTAACCCTAAGCCTAACCCCAACTGTAACCCTAAACATAACATGAAAACTAACTCTCATCCTAACCCTAATCCTAAACCTAACCCTAAACCTAACTGTAATCGAAACTCTACCCTAACTAAAACGATAACCTTAAACTTAATCTTAATCATAACCGTAGCTCTAACCCTTACCCTAAACCCAACCATAAGCCTTACCCTAACCCTAACCCTAACCCAATCACTAAACCATACCTTAATCATAACCCTAAACCTAACCATAAACCTAAATGTTACCGTAGTACAAACCCTAACCTAAACCTAACCTTAACAATAACTCTAAACATAAGCAAAACCATAACCCTAAACATAACACTAACCCTAAACGTAACCCTAAACCTAATCTGAATGCTAACCATAACTCTAACCCTAACCATAACTCTAACCGTAACATAAACTAACCTTAACCCTAACCCTAACCCTAATGGTAATCCTACCATAACTGGAACCTTAATCCTAAACATAACCCTAACCCTAAAACTAACCCTAACCATATCCTTAATGGTAACTCTAACCCAACCATAACCCTAACCCTAACCCTAACTGTAACCCTAACCCTAAACCTAACCCTAGTGGTAAACCTAATCCTAATTGTAACCCTAACCATAACAGTAAAGTTAAACCTAATCCTGACCCTAATCCTAACCCTAACCATAACCCTAATGTAACCCTAATCCTGACACTAACCCTAGCCATAAAACTAAACCTAATTATCCATAAGCCTAACCCTAACCATAACTATAACCCTAATTCTAACAGTAAACCTATAATTAACCTAAACTTTATCCATAACTGTAACCCTAATCCTAAAACTAACCCTAACCCTAATGCAAACCCTAATTAAACCATCACCCAAATCCTAAACCAAATCATGCCGCTACACCATCCATAAATCTAACCATAACCCTAACTCTAAACCCAACTGTAACCCTAACCCTAACCCTAACAATAACCATAAACCTAAACCCAACACTAAACCTAACCCTAACCATAATCATAACTTTTACCCAAACCCTAAACCAAATCCAAAATCTAACTATAACTCTAACCTGAACCCTATCCCTAAACCTAACCCTAACCCCAACCCTAACCAGAAACCTAACCCTAATGGTAACTGTAATCCTAAAATTAAATGTAACCTTATACCTAACCCTAAATGGGACACTAACCATACCAGTAACCCTAGACATAACCCTAAACCTAACTTGAATGGAAACGATAACCCTAGTCTTAATCTTAACCCTAACCTTATCCAGAAACCTACTCTAACCTTAACCCTAACCCTAAGCATAACCATAACTGTAACCCTAACATTAACTGCAACACTAACCCTTACCTTAATCCTAACCCTAACCCTAACACTAACACTAACACTAACCATCCCCCTGGCCTAAACCTCACCCTCACCCTACCCTAACTGTAACCCTAACCATAAACCTAACTGTAACCCGAAACCTAACCCTAATACTAACCCTAACCCTAATACTAACTGTAACTGTAACCCTAACTGTAAACTTAACCCTAACCCTAAATTTAACCCTAACCCTAACCATAACCATAACCAGAACACTAACACTAAACATAACCCTAAAGGTAATCCTAACCCTTACCCTAATTGTATACTTAACCTTAACACTAATCCTAAACCTAATGCTAACCCTAACGTTACCCTAATTGTAAACCTAACCCCAAACAAAACGGTAAGCCTAAACATAACCTTATCTGTAAGCCTAAACCAAAACTTAACCAAAATCCTAACGTTAACCCTAATCCTACACGTAACCATATGTTTAATCCCAACCCTAACCTAAAACATAATTGTAACCCTAAACCTAAACCTAACCCTAACGATAATCATAACAGTAACCATAATCCTAAACCTAAACCTAACTCTAACCCTAACTGTAACCCCAACCTTAACACTAACCGTCACCATAAACCTAACCCTAAAACTAAACCTAACCATAACCTTAAACCTAACAGTAAAGCTAACCCTAACCTTAAACCCAAACCTAATTCTAAAACTAACACTATCCCTAACTCTAACCCTAACCATAAACATAACCCTAACACTAACTCTGACCTTGACACACACTGTGATCCTCCCCTAACCCTAACTTTAAATAACTGTAATCTTAACTCTAACCCTAAAAATAAACATTAACCTTAACCCTATCCCTAACCATAATTCTAGCCATAACCCTAATGCTAACTCTAATTGTAATGCTATACTTAACTTTAACCCTAACTCTATACCTAAATGTAACCCTTACTGTAAATCTAACACTATCCCTAACAATAATGATAACCATAACCCTAAGTGCAAAGCGAAAAGTAATCCTAATGCTAACAGTAACTGTAACATACCCCTAACCCTGACCCTAAATGTACCCATAACCCTAACTCTAACCATAACCTTACCTGTAAAACTAACCCTAACCCTAACAATAACCTAAAGACTAACTCTAACCTTAACAATAAACATAACTGTAACCCTAAAACTAAACGTAGACCTATACCTAACCCTAACCTTAACAGTAACCCTAACCCGAACCGTAAACCTAACTTGAACACAAACCCTAACCCTAACCCTAAACTAAACACTAAACTTAAACATACCCCTATACGAACCTTAACCCTAATCCTAACCATAACCATAAACACAAATGTAACCCAAACCTTAACCCTAACAATATCCTTTACCCTAACCCTAACAGTAACACTAAGCGTACCCCAGCAATAAACCTAACCTTAACCCTAACCCTTACTATAATACTGACCATGAACCTACATATAAGCCAAAACCTCACCATAATCCCAACTCTAACCCTAACCCTAACCCTAACCATAACCGTAAACCTAACTCTAAACCTAATCCAAACCCTAAACCTAACCCTAACCAAAATTAAATGTAACATGAACAGTAACCATAACCCTTATCCTAACTGTAAACCTAACCTTAACACTAACCCTAGCCCTAAATTGAACCCTAACATAACTCTAACCCTAACCCTAATCCTTAAGGCCATCCCGAACTGTAAACCTAACCGTAACCATAAACCTAACCCTATCCCTTAAACTAACCATACCCCTAACCTTAACCTTAAACCTAATCATAACTGTATCTCTAACACTAAGCGAAACCTAACTGTAACCCTAATCCTTACACTAAACCTAAATCTGACCCTAACCAAAATCATAAATGAAACCATAACACTAACCCTAATACTAACTCTAACCATAACTCCAACCAAACCCTAACCATCACAGTAACCCTAACCTTAACCCTAAACCTAATCCTAACCTTAAACCTAGCCCTACCATAACCCTAACCCTAACCCTATCTCTAACCATAGCCTTAACCTTAACCTAACTCTAACTCTAACCCTAAACGTAGCCTTAACCCTAACTCTAACTCTAACCTTAATACTAGCCCTAACCTTAATCAATACCCTAATTGTAACCCTAACAGTAACCCTAATCCTAACCATAACTGTAATCCTAACCTAACCCTATGCCTATCTGTAACTGTAACTGTAAACCTAACCCTAATTCTAACACTAACGCTACACCTAACCTTAACACTAAATATATCCATAACCATAAATGTAACTGTAACCCTAACTGTAACCTTATCACTAAACCTAATCCTAAACCTCATCCTAACCATAACCTTAGCCCTAACACTAAACCTAACCCTAAATGTAACTGGAAATGTAACCATAACCATAACTGTAACCCTAACCCTAATCCTAACACCAACCCCAACCTTAACCCTAACCGTCACCGTAACCCTAACCATAACCCTAAACTTAACCATAAACCTAAACCTAACACTAACCGTGACCCTAAACCTTTCAATAACCCTATCCTTAACTGTAACACTAAACTTAAACCTAACCCTAATGTTAACCCTAACAGCAACCCTAACCTTAAATGTAATAATAACCCTTAAACTAACTCTAACTCTAACCTTAACCCTAAAATTAACCTTCATCCTAAGTGTAACCATAACCTTAATCATAACCCTAAACCTAAACCTAAATCTAAAACTAACATTAACCCTAACCATAACCCTAAACCTAAACTTAATGCTAACACTAACTCTACCATAAACCTAAACATAACCATAAAACTAACCATAACTGTAACCCTAATCATAACCATAGCACTAACACTATCACTAAACCTAACACTAACCCTAACCTAACCCTCATCCTAAATCTAAGACTAACCCTATCAATTATCTCAACCTTAACCATAACCCTTACCCTAACCTTAACCCTAACCCAAACTCAAACCATAACCCTAACCATAACCCTACAACTAACACAAAACTAACCATAAATGTAACTGTAGCCCTAACAATAACCTAACCCTCACCATAACCATAACCCTAACCTTAACCCTAAACATAAACCTAACCCTAACCCTAACCATAAACATAACCATAACCCTAACACTAATGATAAGCTTACCCCTACACCAACCCGAACCTTAACCCTGACCCGAACCCTAACATAAACTTAACTGTAAAAGTGAAAATAACCTCAACATTAATTGTAATCATAACCCTAACCCTAAACATAAACCTAACCATAGCCCTTAGACTAACTCTAACCCTAAAGCTACCTGTAACCGTATCCCTAGCCCTAACAGTAACATAAACCCTAAACCTGACCCTAACTCTAACCTAACCATAACCATAAAACTAAACATAACCCTACAAATAACCCTAAAGGAAACCTACCCATAACTGTAACCCTAAACTTAACCTGAACGCAATCCATAACTGTAACCCTAAACTTAAGCCTAACCATAACCATACCCATACTCTAACACTAACCCTAACTCTAACCATAACCATAAATGTGACCCTAATGCTAACAGTAAACACGACCCTAACCTTAACCCTAACCACAACCCTAATCCTAACCCTAACCCTAAACATATGCCTAACTCAAACCCTATCAGTAACCATAACAGCAACACTAACCCGAACTCTAATCCTAACCCTAACACTAAATGCAACCCTAACTAAAACCCTATCCCTAAACCTAAACCTAACCATAACCGTATCCCTAAAGCTAACACTAAATCTAACCTGAATCAGAACTCTATCCATAAACCTAACACTAACCCTGACAGTAAGCCAAGCCATAACCCTAATCGTAAACCTAACCCTACCACTAACCATAACCTTAATCCAACTCTAATCCTAATTCTAACCTAAACCCTAACCCTAACCCTAACTGTAACCCCAATCCTAAAACTAATGTTAACCTGAACTCTAAACATAACCCTAACTTATTCATAACCCAAACCTTAACTCTAAACCTAACCATAAATCCAACTCTAACTATGAACCTACCCTAACCCTAACTGTAACCCTAATGCTAACTATAACCCAAACCCAAACCCTAACTGTAACTGTAACCCTCACCCTAAGCCTAAATGTAACACAAATAGTACCCCTAACAATAACCCTAAAATTAAACATCAACATAACTGTAAACCTAAAACTAAACCTAACACTAACACTAACCAGAATGGTAACCCTAACCCTAACCCTAAAACTAACCCTAACCCTATCCATAACCCTGACGTTAATCCAAACACTAACCTTAACGGTACTCCTAACCTAACCCTAACACTAACCTTAACCTTACTCGTAACATTAATCATAATTGAAACCTAACCCTTACCCAATCGTAACTCTAACAGTAAATGTATTCATACTCGAATGCTAATCTTAACCCTAACCCTAAACCTAAATGTAATCATAACTGTAAACCAAAACCTAAACCTAACCCTAAACCTAACACTAACCTTAACTGTAACCGTAACTCTAACACTAACCCTAACTTTACCTAAACCCTCACTGTAACCTTAAACATAACCCTAACTGTAACTCCAACCCTAACGCTACCTGTAACCCTAACATTAAACCTAAATGTAACATTAAACCTAACTTTAACCATAACCATAAACCTAAACCTAATCCTAACTGTAATCCTAACACTAACCCTAACTGTAACTGTAACTCTAACCCTAAATGTAACCCTAACCGTAATCCTAACTGTAACTGTATCCCTAAGCATAAAACTAACGGTAACCTTAACCATAACCTTAACTCTGACCCTAACCTAACACTTGTCCTTACCCTAAACCTAAACGTTAAACTAAACCCAACTGTGATCCTAACGCTCCTTACCCTAGCCCTAACTGTAACCGTAATGCTAAACCTAACCCTAACCATAACTATAACCATAACCCTAAATGTAACCCTAACGGTAAACCTAACCCTAACCATAGCCATAACACTAACCCTAAACCTAAACTTAACTCTAACTCTAACCCTAATCAAAACCCTATCCCTTACTGTAACGGAAAACCTAACCCTTACACTAATTGTAAGCCTAACCCTAACAGTAATCCTACTCTATCCGAAACTGTAATGCTAACCCTAATGCTGAATCTCACCTTAAACCTAACCCTAAACCTAACCATAACAGTAACCATAACCCAAAATTATCTGCAACCCTAACCCTAACCCTAAATGCAACACAAACCCTAAGCCTAATGCTAACGCTACCCATAACTAACTTTAATGCTAACCATAACAGTAAATCTAAAAGTAACCTCAACTCAAACCTTAAACCTAACCATCAACCAAATCCTAAACATTATGGCAACCCTAACACTAACCCTAAGTGTAACCATAACCCTAAAGCTAACTGTAACACTAACCCTAATCTTAACTGTAATCCTAACCCTAACCATAAATTTAACCCTCAACCTAACCGTAACCCTAACCCTAACCCTAAAGTAACACTAAGGGTAACACTAACACTAAATTTAACCTTAACACACACCCTAACACTAACTGTAAATATAACCCTAACCCTAACCATATATCTAAATCTAACCCTACACTTAACCCTAAACATAAGCCTAACTCTAAAACTAACTGTAACCCTAACACGAACTTAACTGTAGGCATAAATTCAACCCTAAGCATAAATCTAACCCTAACCCTAACTGTAACCAAAACCCTAAAACTAACCCTAAATGTAACCCTAAGCTTAAACCTAAACATGAACGTATCCCTAACCTTAACAGCAGTCCTATACCTAACCCTAAGCAAAAACCTAACCCTAACCCTAAACTTAATCCTAAATGTAACCCTAACCATGACCCTAACCATAACTCTAACACTAACGCTGTCTAACCCTAACCCTAACCCTACCTATAACCCTAACACTAACCTAACCATAACCCTAACCGTAACCGTAACCCTAAACCAAAACTTAACTGTAAACCTTAAAGTAACCCTAACCATAAACCTAAACATAACCCTAACACTAATCATAACCTTAATCCTAATGGGAAACCTAAACCTAGCCCTAACCCTAACCATAACCCTAATCCTAAAACTAAACATAAACTTAACTCTAATCCTC
>NDGM010969159.1:0-10104 GCA_002564305.1 Octomys mimax
CCCTTTTTTTTCCTCATGGTCTCCTTTGTTGTGACAAATAATAAACCTCACTCTGGCTGGATACAGGTATGCTCCTGGTGCTTGGCTAGAGGGCATCAAATGTTTACATATTAGATTTCTTTTACCAGACTGTGAAGAGTAAGATCTGAAAAAAAATTTGTTTTGGTGCTCCCTTTACTCATAGTACTTGACTAGATAACGAGCATATTTACAGGATAAATTAACAAATGCGCACTTTGTGATTAAAGGTACCCAATTTAACAGACAGAAGAAATTGCTTGAATAAAACATGTGATTGTACACCAAAATGCTTTTCAAGTCACTACTGACTGAGTTTGCTTTTGCAAGTGAGGGGGCTCCTGCGGTGTGGATGCTATTGCCTTTGGCCAGCTCGCACCATCAACAGATCCTGCAGCTACAGTTTGAAGTGGTGCTGCTGGCTTGTGCTGTATGTCCTCAGCTTCATTCTCGAAGTCCTCACTGATCCCAGCATGCATCACTGCACAGCCCACTAGGTGTGGGGATGCTGTTATTTGGACTATACATTACCGAAAATAAGTCACAGTAGGAAGGCAGATTAGGACAATTTAAAGAGTGAGGCAAGAGAAGCTATGAAAAACAAGAAAGAAAATTGAATTCTAACTACAGTTGGGCCTCATACTTGTTTTAACTTTGTGGATGATTGAAAGTATAGTATAGTGTGGCAGTTCTCACTCTTCAGGGTTTATTTCTATCTGAAGATTTCCAGAGCCCTTTGGACCTTAATGTCATGGATCTTTCTGTTTTGTGCTTTAGCAACATACTAGTCAAAGTGGAATAGGAAATATTTGTTCCGTTCAAGGCACTTATTTCATTTTAGTCCAGAATACAGGCTGGTGAGGATTTCAGGCTTCTGAGTCAGAAGGATACGTATGAGAGTCTAGGATCGTCAACTTCCCAAATACATGATTTCATATCACTCAACCTCTCTGAAGCCCAATTTTCTCATCTATAAAATGAGAATATCAATAATAAACACCTATAAAGTCTTGGAGAGCATGAATGAGATATATAAGAACCATTCTTGACACATAAAATGATAGCTATTATTAGCGCAATTAGTTCATTACTTTTCGTTAGCATTTCGATAGAATGTAAAACTGTTACTCCATGTGTTGTGGTACATAATATGCTATGTATAATATAGATGATAAACCAGTATAAATTGTTTATATTATGGGATTTAGTCAGACTCATCAGTTCAGCAATAAAGACTTTATAAAACTGGGTTGTGTATATTATGTCTTTGTCTAAAATAAACTTGTAACCTGGAAAAATAAAATAAATTCTTGACAATATCCGTCACACACAGAGTTTTAGTGATTGGACTGCATGACTCTCAGGGTTCCCTGTTGTCAGAAAGGAGAGTGAATTTGATAAACAGCAGGACAGACTAAATCTACCGGGAAAAAGAAGCAAAAACCCTGCTGACCTTTGAGAGAGCTGGGTATCACTACTACAATCAGCTGGTGCTGGTGCAAGGAAGCTTAGTGAAGTTGGAAGTATGGACAAGGATGGCGATGGGTGGTTGGAGACTCCCAGAGGAGGCTGGGCAAACACAGCACAGTATCTGGGTGAAATATGTAAATGAGGTATATTATTATTCGTATTATGTAATCTTAGTGAGTTCTTATTATGTGTCAGGGACTCTTGTGAATTGAATGTATTTGCTTACTTAACCCTTCTACTATCTACTTAACACCATGGGAACTGATTCTAAATAAAGGCATTCTTTGTTGGATCCCTTCGAGTTGCAGTACTTCTAATCTCTGATGTTGTACTGTTTATATTTGGATAACCAACTTGGAAAATTTGCATACCTTTCTGCCTCTTTATCATGTTTATTTGTCTTTACATACATGGACCTATGAAATAAGTTACAAAAATTATTTTAATATTTACTAGTTCTATCATCTGTTTCTATGTTGGTTGATTTTTCTACATATTAAGGGTCTCATTTTGCAGTTAAATGATGGCTAACTTTGACTATATGCCAGGTACTGGGAATGTTACTTGTTTGGATGCTATTTGTATTCTTAAAACATATATTTGAGCTTAATCATAGGACATAGTTAAACTATTTCTGACAATTTAATCCTTTTTTGGACTCATCTTTCATTGTACTGGTGGGAATGGAGCCCAGGACAGAGATGGCAAAACTTTTAGAACTTACGATGATTACAAACAGCCCACTGCTGCATGCATGTCACAGGCTCATCACCCCTGGCTTACATTTCATACACGCTAAATGTGCATGAAAGAACTGAGCCTCAAGGGCTGGGGAAACAGCTCAGAGGCACAAGTACCTGCCTGGCAACCCACAATGTCCTAAGTTTGATTCCTGGTACAAAAAAAAAAAAAAAAAAAATGAGCTTCAGTACTGTTAAGTTTTTTTTAAAAAGGCGGTACCAGCTTAGTCTTTTTAAATTTAAAATATTTTCTTTTTATTTTAAGGAAAAGTAAAACACATTTTCACAGCCAAATAAGGAAATAACAATCATCATCACACCGTGGTATCATCTCCAAAGCAGTTACTCAGTAGATGCCGTAAACAAGGAAGATTCGTATGGAAAGATACGATAATAACACAAACTTTCTTTTCAAGGCACTAAGATAAGCTATTAGTATAAATGAAACAAATTAGCACATATATTAAAATATATTTAAAATAATAGAATGTGTAATGTGGGGGAGGATTTGAATGTCTCCCTACTTCCTGTTTATGTCTCAAGTCTAAACCTGTTTCTCAAGAGCAAGTCAATGCCCTTTTGAGTAGTCCACTCAATGACCCATGTTGGATGCCATCCTATGACTCTGATAGAAAGAAACAGCAATTACTCCTGCCTTGGGTGAGCTCCTGTGACTGTTCTGCTGGCTCTTTTCAGGTGTTTCTCTTTTCATACACACGCACTGACAGAACTCAGGTAGGAACTTGGTGAGAGTGGGGAAGATTTCCGAAGATCTCCAGGGCTCTCTTCACTACATCTTTCACCTCTCTGTTCTTTGTCCAAACTCCAGGTTCCTTGTTCTCTTCAAACTTCCAATTCTGTTTCCAACTGAGTGGAGTTCTGGGCTCCACCTGGATTTTTCCTGTCTGCACTTCAAAGTGGAAAGTTTCTCCAGACATAGAGCTCTACTATCCTTAGGACTTACCTCCCTGATTTCAGTCAGAAATCACTGTTCTCTGGTACTTGTGCTCTAATGTCTGAAAACCAATTTTTGTTTTATTTTTCCTATTTTTTAATTGTTGATGACAGGAGACCCACAGAAATCCATTCTTCCATGTCAGATGCAGAAGTCCTTGAACAGGATTTTACTGAGTTACTAAAGGTACAGCTTGGGTGAACACATGATTTGTATCCTTAAATACAACACACACAGCATAATCAACTATTTTATGACCACATCGCATTCCACCTGGACTCATCCTACTCCTCATTTGAAGGTCTGATGCCTGCCACATCTCTTTTTCAAGCACAAATTTATGTGCTGGTCATGGCTCTTCCAGATGAAAACCTAGAAATCCTGCTCAAGCTAGTTAAAGGAAAGTGTCCTTGTAGTTCAGTTAGCTAAACATCTAGAAACAGAACTGGACTCATGAAAGGGCAAGATGGGAGGGACTTTCCAATGACATGAGAATTCTTTATTTATAGTTCTTGGAAACATTCTTTCCAGAGGCTCCTAGGGGCAGACAAGATTGCTGTTGACATTAGATGCTCTACATCCAAGAAGTTAATATTTCAAGATATGCAGTATTAAAAATTAAATCCAACTCTCATCATCACTATCACCATCATCATCATATGGAAACATATCCTTTCTGATAGCACTTGCAGAAAAGCCATGCTATTAGGTCAGCTTGGCCAGGCTTGGTTCTCATGGTCTTTTAGACCTGATCACTGTGGTTTGGGATGAGAAGACTGATGGTATGTACTCTACATGACCACGGCTTATCCATAGCTAAGTGGGACAGTGTTGGCAGAAGTAGGAGGTAAGTTCCTATAGAAGGCGGGTATGTATATTAGCCTTGAGATATAAAGTGAAATCTTAGTTTCAGGAACAATTCAGAAATCCAACACCATATTTATATACAAAATAAGGGGTTTACCTCAAGGTAAAAGTGTCCCTGAGTTATTGAAAGGAGATTTAAATCTCTAAGAAGAGGATAAGCCAATATTATAGGTGTGGAAAAGTTTACTAGCTAAAGTCATGTCACCTGATCTATGAAAAGAAGATATCAGAACAGAGATGGTATAGCTGTTCTTTCAACACTAAGATTCTGTGATAATATAGTACCAATTTTTTCATTTGCAAGATGTTCCTGGTGTCCAAACTCGTGGCGCAGAAACATAGGTGGAAGATTTCTATTTCTCTTTAAATCAGAGAACTAAATCATTCCTAGGTGTATGTCAATACTTACTTGTCAACAACAAATCACGTGGATTATTAAAAGACTTTTTAACATTAAAATGGAAGAGGAATTTTGTTATTCTTGGGGAAAAATACTATAATTACCAATTACATTCTGTTACTCAACTAGCAGGCTTTTCTGTTCAAATCCAGTTTGTGGCTTTAAATGCTTTAAATAACTTGTGGTAATTTCCTGGTGCAATGTAATAAGATCTTGAAGCTAGGTTTAGACTTTTCTACAGTGACTTTAGGTTCTAGGATTGGATCTTGGGAGTGTTAGTGTGACTTATGGACCAAGGCATAACTATAGCTGGCTCTGGTTTCAATTGGTTTCTTGGCCTTAACTAAATCATATAGAATCAACTAAAATTCTATTTCTATAATGAAATTTAAGATACGATTACTTTTGGTGACAAGGGTCCCATAGTTAGATGCAAAGTATTAACAATGACATAGTTCTTAAGTTAGGTATAGGGTTCAAAACATTTATTTCCATCATAACTTATTGTCTTTCAGATCATAAATATTCTCTATATTTTAAGGTTATTAAACAAAATATAATGCAATATAAAATAATAAAATAAATTTCTTCAGAAAACTTGTTAGTATTGTAAATAAAAGATATTCAGAAAAGCAAAAAGATTCAGCTCAATTCCCTAATGCTGATAATCTGTATTCTAAATTAGACTGTTTTCCAGTTTAACTCACATTGAAGAGGTAGTCTGGGGTATCATGGGAGAGATCCTGGTGAACACATGCCTACCCTGACTTTCTTACGCATATAATTTATTTAGAACACAAAATGTACATCTGTTTCATATCCTCATGTGAGAAACCATAAGCAAGAACTTTTGCACTGAAGCTTTCTGTTTTCTAACTTCTCTGTACCTTCTTGGACTTGACCCTACTATTCTATCACGTAGTCCACATTAAAATCACGAATTACTTTCACCTTGCCAGCCTCACTGGTGAGCTTTTGATCTCCTTGTATTTGACCTCTTAGCAGCTTTTATTACAGTTCAACACCTCTTGCTGGAAAAGCACTACTCTCGTGGTTTTTCTTCCGTCTTAGTTGCTATTTCTGAGTGTCCTCTGC
Source organism: Octomys mimax (assembly GCA_002564305.1). Taxonomy (NCBI): domain Eukaryota; kingdom Metazoa; phylum Chordata; class Mammalia; order Rodentia; family Octodontidae; genus Octomys; species Octomys mimax. The sequence goes on from NDGM010969159.1 coordinate 5,546, forward strand.
TGGCACAGCCTCTTCTGTTCTTGATCTAAAGCTGAATGACCTAGGTCTTGTCTCCTCTTTCTATAGCCTCTCACCAAGTGGCCTCTGAACGTGCTGGTTAATCATAAGTCTCTAACTCCAGCTCAGTCCACTCTCCTCAGCTCCAGGTTCGTGTATCTGACTGCCAGCCTGTTAGATTGGCATATTTACTCAGGCATCTGGAAGCTTCCAAAGTGTGTTGATCCACCAGATTTTCTTCTCTCAGTAAATGCGCATGAGCCATGCCAGCCTCTCATGTGATATCTTTGATTCCTTGTTTCCCCTATCACTCCTCCACCATCCCTTATCAGGCACTGTCAGCTCCGTCTCTAGAATATATTCCAAACATAATCACTGCTCATCAATTCTACCACCATCATTTTAGCCCAAACTTCCATCATAGCTTATTTAGACCCCTTCCTACACAACTGCCAGAATTGTCCTTTTTATACCATAAATATGATACCATTTACTCACCATTTGTAAAAAACTCTCTGTTGGCTATCCATTGATAAATTGTGCTGCTATAAACATAGGTACATGTATATCGCTGTGGTATGAGTTTTTAATTCTTCTGGTAATATATTCAAGAGGGGAATAGCTGGGTCAAATGGGACCTAAACGCCTAGTCTTTTGAGGTATCTCCACGCCAATTTCACTGTGGTCTACACTCCCACTGACAATGGAGAAAGGCTCCTTTTTGCCAACATCCCTGACAGAATTTGTTATTGGTTGATTTCTTGATAAGAGCCATTCTTTCTTGGGTGAGATGAAATCTCAGTATTGTTTTCATCTGCATCTTTAGAGTGACAAGTGACACTGGACATTTTTTCGTATATTTATTTGCTGTTTGTATGTCTTCATCTGAGAAGTGTGTATGCTGGTCAGATGCCCATTTTTGGGTTGGGTCTTTGCATTTGGGAGGTCTGATATTTTTCAGTTCTTTATATGTTCTCAACAGTAATCTTTTTTTTTTTTTGAGGAAGAGTTGCCAAACATTTTTTCCCACACAGTGGGTTGTCTCTTCACTCTGTTGGTGGTTTCTCTTGCTGTGCAAAAGATTTTTAATAAGATGAAATCCCAGGTGTTGATTCTTTGTGATAGCGCCTGTGAAATCAGGTCTCATGCATAAAATCTTTACCTACACCAATGTCTTCAAGAGTGTTACCTATCCTATCTTGAAGCAGATTTAATGTTTCTGTTTTAATATTTAGGTCTTTGATCCATTTCAAATTTGATTTAGTACATGGTGAAAGACATAGAAACATCAAGGAAGCAAACATCAAGGAAGGAGGAGACAGATAGCACTTACACACACACACACACACACACACACACACCCCAAGAGAAAAAGAAATGTAGACGATAACAACAAAAAAATTAGAAAAAAGAAAAGAAAAAAAAGTCCACTTTACGGATTTTGTCTCTGCTGCCCATAGGTATTGGCAGAGGCGAGAGCCACATTAACCAATCCCAGCAAGCCAGCAGCAGCTCCACAGTGCGGTAGGGGACAATGCCAGTAATCCTGCACCAGTGTTTTCACAGAATTTCAAGCTGGCCTCTGGCTGTGAGGGTGGAACCAGACCCACCCAGTCCACAGCAGTCTTCATTTCCCCTGCTGTCCTGGTTTAGAGCCACTAGGTGGAGTCAGCAGTTACTCAGGGTCTTGGGCTCAGTGGGTCCCTCTCCAAGATGGCTCTCAGCCCACTGCCCTCTCTTGTGGGGACCACTCACCAGTATTGCTCTCACTGCTGACCACCACACTGCTCTACTTGCACACTTCTCTGCAAGGACTTCTGGGGTTGCCAGCCTTGGGACTGCCAATTTCTGTCTATAGTAACCAGCAGTCACAGAGCCACTGGACTTTCCAGCTCCCCCTCCCCCACAGTGAGTCCCGGCTGAGGGTGAAAGTGCTATCTGTCTCCTCCTTCCTTGATGTTTGCTTATTCACTCTCCCTGTGGGCTTCAGATTTACTTTAAATCCTTCTTGAGTTCTAGGGACCTACTTCCCTTCTTGCTGTATTCCAGTGTTTGGCCACCAGTCCTCAGAGAGACTCTCTCTGTTACCAGTCTTCCATTTTCCTTATGTCTTCTAGTTTTAGTTTTTTAAGGACTCTCCATATTAATTTCCATAACGGTTATACTAATTTCTATTCCTACCAATTCTTATGAGTTCCTTTCTCCACACAGGCTTACCGGTATTTATTATTACTTTATTTCTTGATGGAAGTCATTCTTTCTCAAGGAAGACAGAATTGTAGCACTGTATTAATTTGGATCTCTCAAATGCCCAGAAAGGTAGAACATTTTTTCATGCATTAATTGGGTAGTTTACTTCTTTTGAGAAGATACACTTGTTGCTGCAGAGGCCTCTGGAGCCATCCTACTTCCTGTCCTCTGCATGACTGAGTTGTTCAGCTCTTCCTGAGAGTTCTGGACGGTATCTAAGATCCTTCCAATCAGTTGTTTCCATTCCTTAACCAGAATCCATATCTGTCCCTTGTCTCCTTTGAGATTTACAACATAGCAGCAGTTTCAAAGTTGAGGAAGCATCTAAACTGGGATTTGAAGACTAAGCATGGATTTTCCCACCAACCATCTAGGCAGAGAATATACATGTAGAGTTTTACATGTTGAGTATCGATCCGAACCTGGATTAGTTCCTTTGAAAACAGTGACTTGGAATTTAACTACTCAGGGTGAACAACAGGGACAAATCCCCTGAAAATAAACGTTTGAAAGATTTGAGAGAGTTTGCATTTAAAAAACATGTCAATCCACTTACTCTGAAGTTTTGAGCAGATGTAACCCAGAAAGTGACCTTTTCATTGCTGAGACAAAAGGAAACCCAGAAGGGAAGGGAAGAAAGGGTTACTTTAGCTCAGTTTGCAGCAGCTTCAGACCATAGTCATCTGGCTCTAAGGCAGGGCGGCAGGGCAGCAGGGTGGCAGGGCAGAGGGACAGCCCTTGGCATGGCAGGCATGAGGCAGCAGTACCTATATATCATTCAGCTCTTCCCTAGAGTTCTATATGATATCTAAGACCCTCCCAGTCAGTCCTTTGTTTCCTCCTTCCAGCCCAAGCCCATAGTGACCCACCTCTTCCCACCAGGCTTTACCTTCTAACATCATACCAGCTATAAACCTCTCAGTGGGCTAACCCAGTGTCACACATGCTTGATCCAGTCACTTCCCAACAGCCCTACCTAGGATCACATGAGGCTTTGGCAGGACATTTAGATATAAGCCATAACAAGACATCTGTCCTCAGTGCTGTCACTTTAATATTAGCTATATATGCTATTTCATGCCAAGAAAAGTTAAAAAACTATAAAAGCTATAATTTACAAAAAATACATTCTGCATGTGTAAAAATTAGGAAATTTTAATCATTTAACTCAATTATTCAAAACCAATAATTACAAACATGACCTGGCTGCTCAGTGGGTCTAGCATCTTATTAAGGAGCCATGATTGAAAATTTAGGCAAAAATTTAGGCTCAGTGAAGCTTATTACATGGATGATTAAATTAAAGGCTCATTTGCTTATTGCAAAAGTTAGGTAAGCAGGCAACTAAATCAATCTGTTGATTTGCTTGCTTTAAATGAGTCAATTAAAATAAATGAAAAATAGTCAATCATTACATAAAAACAAAGGAAAATAAAAATCAGTGGTGGATGAAAGAAAAGTTTCTTCCTGAGAGGAACCGAGTTGGGCTAGTTGAGAAAGAGTAGATGGGCCAACAGATAAAAAAGTTTTGGTTTCACAATGTTCCATTTTTGATTTCACAATCTTTGGTCAAATCCATTGGGTCTGGCCATACTTTGCGGAGAGCAGGAAGGGTGCACTGTGGGAAAGGAGCCATCAATTTCCGTGTTGTCCCGGTGACATAGCAGAGCCAATGTGGATGAGCTTCTTCTCGGGACAGAACATCACGGCAGGAATTTGCCAGTGAATCTAATTCTCTGTGTAAGTCACAGATTCAAACACATCCCCTCCCTTCAGGCTTCTCCAAAGAAGCCTACGGGATTTATAGCTTTTTCTGTCTGAGAGATTTGGAGTATTTCCTGCACTACATTTCTGGTCTGTTGGGGATTATTTTGACATTTTCTTAAACTTAGGATGTATGTCTCAAAAGCCATAAGATTTTAAGAGAGCACAGGCCTTCTCACTACCCTCCGACTGCGGGGTGCCTGAGTGCTTTCCTCAGAGCCGGCAGCTGTACAAATCTTCCATTAGAATCCTGTCAGGGAAGCGCAGTGAAGGACCTGACGACTTTACTTGAGACTTTAGACACACATCCTCAATTAAATGACTCAGCTGGAATGAGCACAAGCATATTAGTCCTTAAATATTTAAAATTTTGCCTTTGTAGACATAAACCACAGGACTCTGTCATCATGACTGGTCTTCAGATCTTTTATGGAGAGCCCAGGCTAGGGAAATAACTCTCAAAAATTCGTATTGGACATTGCTTCGCTTCATTCTTTAGTTTATTAAGAGTTGTGAACTAAAAAGCAGTAATGTGAAAATGGTTGAAA